>DWNE01006329.1:0-13148 GCA_018249875.1 Cecropterus toxeus
TAAATTTCAATAAATAAAAGTAAATTACTTATTAATTAGTTTCAAATACACAAACACTGAAATATTAATGATCCGCGAGCTTAAAATGTACATACGTTAACGTTTAAATTTGTTGTGATAGAAATTCAATCCTACCTGAAATCGCAGATGAGTTGCTACCCTTGAGGACTATTGGACTGTCCCTGATTAGTATCTCTTGCTTACCACATCCTCAAAACCAGGACAGATTACCACAACTCTTACTAAGCTAAAAAAACGAGAGGCAGTGCCACTCAAGTCGAACCTCATAGGGGTCTAAAACCACTAAATGTCAAAAAATTTAAAAGTGCATACTTTAATAACTGGGCTCAATACTTCTTTAAGTAAAATAATAATATTTCATTATACAACAAATAGTGTTAACCCGTTAATTCAAGACTGTTTGCGAATATTGCGAATGCGAACACGAATATGAATACGCTTTCAACCGGTCTCATGAAACCTTAGCACCTAATTAATTTTAAGACTTTATATTACTCTATACTATAAGTTGAAAAAACAGCCCAGTATCTTTTTTAATATTTTCATCCAATAAAAAAATAAAGAAACTATCTTTATTTTTTTAATCGGTCTCTATAATGGAATCGCAATGTTAAAATTAATAAAATTAAAAAATGGTACGAGAAATTCTATCCAATGGGCGAAAAAGATAAAAGTTAATAGGAGTACAAGAACATATCCCACTATAAAATATACACGAATACTGTAAACGCGAATACATTGCGAATGCGAATACGGATACGTATGCGAACACTTTTAACCGGTCACGTGAAAGCCTAGTAATTACGGGTTACTCGTTATTCTAACGAGCTGGGTCCGTTCCACCATTCAGCGGACCCGAGCCGTGCTTCACAACTTTTAGATTTTGATAGAGTTTAAAAAAGTTTTAGCTATAAAATACATGTGCGAGTAATTGGATGAATTTATATTCAGCCGCGTTATAACGAGGTGGTAACGGAAAATTTAATTTCGTTATATTAACTTGGGATTTATAAGTGCATATGTGATTAATAGTAATATGAACGATTAATAAACAGTTAATTTGCATAAATTAACATATGAAAATAGAATAAAAAAATAATAGAAATTACTTTTAAATGTAATTACAAGCAGAAATTACTAGTGAATAAGTAAAGGGTAATTAATCATATTAATATAAATAAAGAATTGATTTATTCTAAATGTGCTACATAATTTTAGTGCATATACACTAAACACTACATGTGTGATATTAACCACATATGCGACGCTACGCGACGGATAAGATGGTCACCCCATACGAAAGCCGGTAACCACAATCTTCCAACTAAACGCAAACTGCTTCTCGCTAGAAATAGACGTGACGCTACGCTCAAACCATACTAATTCTACATTATAGGTTCATATATTTCTACCTAGTAAAGTATGAACTCAGGCCTCCAAAGACCTTGGTCCCATACTAATTTGCAATAAATGTGTCGCTACGAGCATTTCATCGTAATCCAATTTGCAAACGCGATGCAGTTATCAACATCGGTCGGTAATGACTGCTGTCCGTTTAACTCGATTACGCGGCATCGATGCTGGCTTAAAACTGATTTATTATTCATTTATTCATTAATTTGTTATGTAATAAAAATCTTCGAAAACTATGTAGATCGAATAGATAGAATGATGTAGGTATATCTAATGATATATGCCGCCTCTAGACAACCTCAACCGAGCCCTTTTTTTTAATTTTTTCACGAAAAAATGAAAAAAAACCACTTGCTTTCACCCGGGGGAGTAAAAGTGGTATGTCGGATTCTTACCGACTAAAATTCAGCAACGTTCCATTGGACGTTTCAGCAGCATTTTTTATGACTCCAAAATCACGGTCATTTGGTAAAAACGAATGACCACGTTCGGGAAAATACTGATCAACTTTGTTAAATCTTTTAGAGTCAGTTTCAACCAAGAATATGCTTTCACCTTTAAGGAATCATTTTCAGCAAAAAAATAACATGTTGGATAAAAATGTGACTTAGGAAGGTTTTGAAATGATCGATTCAAATGTAGAGTGTTGTACGGTTGCGATATCAATGAAGATTAAGTTGGAATGTTCCTTTCCATCATATTAATATTTTTATCTTGCATGCTTTTAATAAAAATGTAATAACAAGGAGAAAGTGATTTTTGTTGTCCACGAACTAAATAACCCGCTCCATATAGAACGGGAGTTCTACCTGATACCAATAACAGCCTCTCCTGATAACTAAGATGGTCACCACACATGCTCCCAAAAACCATTTTGAAAACCAAATCAAATACCTTGATGTTAACCTCATCAAGCACCTTAAGTTAATGGTACTTTGATCACCGAATATTTTTCTTAGCTACTAAAATAATATTCGAAGTAAAATTCGTATAAAAAACTTTCAAGTAAAAATTAAAATCTCATTACAAGAGGCAGCTTACAAATTAGATTGTCCAATTAACACCGCTTATGCTCAAGTATTCCTTCATAATGATACTTATTCTGTATTCTGTTGCAATTAATTTTGCTATAACTTTTCTTTGAAGGGACTAATAAAGTATTTCATTGAATAGCGCTCCGCTGTTCAAGTTTGAGTTGATATAATAATGAAGCCTGCATAAAGTTATACTTTGATAAAGTCCAAAGTCATAGAAATGTTGACTCAGTTCGCAAGATACCCATTAAGGATACGGAAACGCCGAATACGGATTACAAATTTTATGCGAAATATTAGGCATTTTCGGGTAGAAAATATCATTAATCTTTCTGTAGAGTTATTGAATTTCGCGTCAAAATTCCATCAAAATCTTTGCACTCCATTTCATACATTGCATATGAACTGGCAAACCAGAACAGACAAAAATACAGACAATCTAAAAAACGTTCTTTTTGCAATATTCTTCTTATTATTTCGTTCTATAAGTTTGCACAGAGGTCTAGAAACTAAATAGACGTAATTTTGCTAGTTAAATTGCTAATGCTATACACACAGGAAGATAGAAATACAAAGAACATTGCAAAAATTAGTATTTATGTTCTAAGTTCATTTATTCAAGAAATTCTTAGTCATAACGTGTTATCTAATAAAATCTACAAGTAACACATTTTTTAATAAACCTAATGGCTCCAATGCTTTTAGGAAATAAGGCCACTCACGCGTAAAAATAACTTTGCTAACCCAGAAATATGCCGTGACGTCAGTGCCTAAAAGAGTAATGCGGCATATCCTGTCCTAATTCAGTTTGTTGAGCAAACACGAAATTTGTCTGTCATTCCTGCGAGATATAAAATCATGTTACTTGCTTATTGTAGCGATTTAGGTATGAAGACTATAATGTAAGGCTTAAAGTGTTCCAGATTTAGAAGTTTTAAAGATGGTACAAACATTTGCGATTCGACTTCTTTATAAGAACGAACGAACGAAGAAAGAACTAAACGAACTGTACGAATTAATGATAAGTTTCTACTCCCGACTTAGGCAACTTCACGTAGAACAGAGGTTATAACGGAAGTCAATCACAGATGCGTTGCTATTCCTGAGGACTAAGATTGTCGCATAAAAGTGGGCCGATGACGACTTCGACGATTCCACCGCCACCTCTGTTTTTACTTTATACTTGAAATCTTAAGCAAAACTACTGTTTTAGTTGAGAGCGTGTGAGTAAGGGAAAAAACACATAAGACATTCGTATTTTATTTTGATCCTCAAGCGTAGTAAGGTATCTTTGGTTAACTGTAGTTAAGATTCTAAACTTGATTTTGGATAAATAAGTTGGACATAAAATCAACTTGTCACATTCGATAGAAATTCCTAATTATCGTAGATAAAAGATTTCCATTAAGAGAATTTGTCTTAAGATATAAGAAAGATCACAATTTAGGACACACGCCAATATCGAGAAGAAAGTTACTCCAACGTCCTTTAAGACGTGAATGCCACCAATAATAAAATTGAATCGTTCAATCGACTACAATCTTATAAATCATCTTCTTACAGATTGCAAGCAAAAAGCAGGGATAGAAACTTCAAAAGCACGATATAAATCTACTGAGGGATCGGCTGATTATTTATTGGTCTTGATAAAAACGATGTTGTATCAACGGGTAGAACGTTCAGCAAGTTGCGTCGTTAATATCGGAATGGGAAGATTTACGGTGTTTTGAAGCAGGGCTGCCATTAAAGTTGTTATGTATTATCAGGCCGTTATTTTATGATGCTTCGAACTTGGGTTTTGATGGTGGAATAAAATTTACTGTAACGTTTGCGTTGATCGTAGCAAAATTTGGTAAATGTACTTTTGCAAATGTTTCTACGCAATTTTATGTAATGGAACCACGAACCAAGCCATATTACAATACGGATCTGAGGACTATGGGCCTTAGGGAATGCTAGGAATTAATGTAGAAGAAGCAGCTTTCTTACGCAAAATACAAGGTTATTATTTTATCAATAGCAACGATTCCTTCCAAGCAACCTTAAGATAAAAGGCTAGAGTAATAACAAAGTTAAAAGAGGTAGGATAAATATGAATAAATAAATGTATGTTATGTAATCCTAAAAGTACGTACAGCATCGTAGCTTCCACAGACTAATTCATTTGGAAAGTAAAGCAATATCTGACGTCGTAGGGGTTTGAATGAGGACCGTTAGTAGCACAATTTCAAACGTCTTTATATTTTGAGCGTAACGTTAACATACCAATTTCATTTCCTATCCTTGAAGAGACATACGACTCAAAATTCTTCTCTGGGCAATTTTAAAAACATCTAGGTGGTAGAATTAGTGGAGTTTGACTGGGTTATCAGCGCCAAACGTTTTTCTAGCATGAAGCAGTTCTTTGTTTCGGTGGAAGGTGATAACATATGAGATAATCATGACAATCAATTTAGTCCTCGGCAGTGACAACGCATCTATGATCGATTTCAGATAGAATCCCTGTTCTATAGTAGTTCTATATTTCTTGTAGATATCTATAGGCGACAGTAACCATTTACCATCAGGTAGACTGCATGATCGTTTGCTACTTTAATCTGATAAAAATATCAAACATGGGTTTGCCAGTCATACCTATGCCGTTGTATAACGTAGTAGTCAACCATTATATTGTAATAAAATAAAATGAAAATAGGGTACACTCCATGCCCTACAAGTTTTGTATAAACCGCTATCTAAAATCGACTTTTTGCACCAACAATCAACCCTGCTCTAACATTTTACCGTTGGGAGCGGACCTTTCTAAAAATGGTAGTCCGTGAAGATATTTATCGTTTTCGGGACGGGGAGCGTCCGAAGCAATTGTCGGGACAAAGGGACAATTAATATTAATTTGTTCAGCTCGTACGCCTTCATTGCGATTCTCCAATATATCGCTGAAGTTAATGAAGTGAGCCTCATTAAGTGGGTGATATGCCGGTTTATTTTGTACATTGTACACGTCTTCATGTTGGAAAGTAATTATTTTGAAGGTAACTACTTTAATAATAATACTTGTTTAGTAAAGTAGACACTTAGTGACAGGTGGAGTATCTGCCGTTCGCTTAATGGAAACTTCCACAACTATATCTATCTTATTATGTCTAGTTATTTTATTCGTTTGAAAATATAATTCCTGGAACCCAACGAATGTCGAAAAACTATAAGTTAGGTTCTCACTACACTCCGTGAAAATTTACTATATAACCGACCCCGATATGTGATTTTTTAAATCATCTTGTTAATTACTTGGGCAATGAAAGCTAGGTCTAGTATCTAGCCTTACATTTCATTAAACTAAAGGCTTGTTTGGCAAGATAGATGATATGTAATTCATAGTATGAACTACATAAAATGCCTTTATTATAACTAGTAAGCACACTAAAACACATTTTCATTCTATACAAAGAGATAAATTTCACGTTAAAACTAAAGATCTTAAAGGAGATCGTTGTTCACGCCAATACTAATTAAGGACGAGAAACGGGGGCGTATTTCACGAATTCAGGCAATATATCCCTTAACGGGAAATCCAATAAACGCAGATCGCAACAAATTAGTATTGAAAGCTTTTCCCAATAATTAACTTAAGCATTTCCTTCTTCGTGATCTATTTATATCCGCGATCCATTTTAAAAGGGATGCGTTTTTTGCAAAGGAAATGGCGAGGGTGCACTTTACGTATTGATGTTAAGTGGCTACTGTTACCTAAGAGTATCTATATACTTAACAAATAATAATAACGCTTTCTACACCCAAAGCCTAAATAGATTTATTGTGCCATGATCCATCCGCCCTAGTTCAAGTCTTAAAACGAAGATCATCAACGTTTACTCACTTACATTCCTTACTAAAAACGAAAACATAAACATGCAATGTATGGGCAAATACGCAAACGGTGATCGTATAGAGGAAACTTAGTAAGCCCGTAATAAAGGAACTGCGCAAGAGTTCCTACGAATATATGACGTAGATGAGGATCAAAAAAGTATAATTTTGCATTCCACATACTTATGAAAAAGGCCATCATATTTCATTATAAACTAGCTCATCCCTGTGGCACCGCCCACTTTGGTCACCTTTACCATGGTAATGAGTATCTTATATGTCAATCCATGGCATCAACTACCTGTGTGCCAAACTTCAGCGAATTCTGACCAGAACTATTTGCGTGGAAGAACAAGAAACATACATACATACTCACAAACTTTTACATTTGTAATATTAAGTAAGACTTAAATTCGCGATTTTCAAGAATCCACAAGTGAAGATTCTGTTTCATTAAATGTTTTGTCAGATTGCCTTTTTGGCTCGAATCTGCGCAATACCAATAAATAAATAATTGGTCTCAGTGTCCGCAATTCCAATAAATTTGCAATAAGGAAAATTGTTAAACATCTTCAGAGCTGACATAACAGGATATGACGGGATTGTACTGTTAATGTCAAGTTACCGTGTTTGCCAACCGTTGCCTATTCAATTCTACACGCTATCGATGTTTGGTGCAAGTAACAGGAAACAGAGGATTTAATCTAAGGATATAATCAGAGGGTTTCTTCTAAAAGTAACTGTCGAATGTGCGCCATTATCTAAGTAGCCGTCATTACGTTAATTTTGTTGCGTAGAATACTTTTGTAATTTCTTTGAAGCATTGAGTAGTGCTAAAAATAGTTTTGGTCTGCCTAAAAGCATTAATATGTTGCTTTAAAAATAAGATACATATAAAATACAAGCTTATTCCGCAGCTTCGCTAGCTTTAGTCACGTTTATCACAGTAATGGGTATCCCATGTGTTAATTCAGGTCATAAACTGTGAGCCGAATTTTTTTTCCGAGCCGAAGTACTTTTCGCGTAAAAGAATCTGTTTTTGTTACGAGATTTTTTTATAAGGTTGAAGGGAAGAAAAATATTATCACTTCGGAATGGTTAATTAAACTTCACGGAGGTAAACAATAATTTTCACCCTGTCACTGTTTGGTCGTCATAATTGGTTTTCTGATAGCCTTGAATATAATTTTCAGTGTTTTCACCGTCAAACAAGCTTTCAACTGAAACGTGACCTTTTAGTGAAACTGTTTACCTTTAAAATAAATCAAATTTTAGCAGAATTTCACTAAAAAGACTTCGGGAAAATATAAAGCTGTTTTTTATTATAATGGTATAATATAAAAATGCTTGTTTTAAATAAACATTCCTTGAGATCTATAAATCTTTTAACCTCACCACATCTAGCTTTAATACAGGTTAATGCAAAATAGTAGTAGTAGTATTTGAGCCTAAAAAAAATTGCGTTTAATTTCAACTTTAAAATCATACTATTTGAAAATAAATAATAAAAAATCGTTCGGAAATGTGAACATACAAATAAGGCTATAATTTGTATCTTTCACGCCTATTTACTTATTTTAAATCACTTCTTTGCTTTAAGCGACATATTCTGATTCGAAAGGCTAAATACTATTATAGTTAATGTTATTGAGGCATTTCGTTCCACTCTATGGCGACAGAGAAGCAATCTATAATGTCCCTAATGGTGTGTAAATTCAAATTTTAATTTGTCTAATGGAGACCCGTACCTCCTTTGACATAAAAACCTTAATATCTAAAGCCTTGATAATAAAATACGCTGCAAATTGTTGACAAAACAACTTCATCGGTACTTAGAAGTAATCCGTATCGTTAAATGGGTTGTGAATTCTAAGATCCCTAATGAAGACCCGTATCAAGTCATGGGAACCTAACGGTCTGGTGATACATACGATAATGCCCGCTGTAATTTCATTACTTATACCAAACGCGCACCTACCACTCCATAAACTTTACGATTCACATCGACCAAATTTTACGACACAAACGATCGCCAGATATCGAAATATAAACCTTATCCGACCGTGATAAAGTATAATTTCCAGGATTGATAGCCGTAAACGCGAGGGTAGTCAGAATTCGAGGCTCAAGCGAAGTCTAGGTCGTAAAATTGTTCCTTAAGGCTTTGAAAGAGGTTCTTTGGGAATGGTATAAGGTTCTAAATCGTCTCTACCTTACCGGAGACAGGTACGCTTTGCAGACGGCAGTAAAACGAAAGCCTGCACTTTTGTGCTTTCGTGAGAGTATTATGAAACAGCTTTTATATGTCCGTTTAAATTTAATAACTCTAGTATACGAATCTTGTAGATGACCCATATAAGAAATTCTATTTTATTTACGACATTGAAGTAAATAAGAGTATATTGTGATGAGAGCGTCATCTAACGTAATGTCATTACTGATTACTTAGTATTTGACAGTCAGAGAGTATCTTCGAGAGTATATCCGATGTTCTTACATCCTAACTTATACACTAATATACTACGTGAAGCTATGCTGTCGTAACAACCTCACGTCTACTTATCTTACAATATTATAATTTACATTAAACTTATGGAAGCGTGATGATATATACGATACGTGATACACTATATCACCCTTCTTGAATAAAAAAAAATGGATTATATTTATGTATACATATAATTAAATTTGATTATTGCATCTCATCATTATCAATAGTTACTTGATCAATAAACACAGTGTAATTTAATCTATATAATGTTATTATTTTTATCCACTTTATTATTTACATCTATAGTTATATTTATATATTATATTTATTATATATATCGTTAACCACACACACACTCGCCCACACACACACACTCGCCCACACACACACACACTAACACACACAACAACACAAACACGCATGCACATCAATGTGTTTACTTAGCGTTTGATGTTCTTTATAAAATGTAAATCCGTAAATGGCGTCAAGTGAAGCTGATATGATACATTTGTCTTTTTTTGTAATTGCTGTGGATTTTGTTCTATAAATAATTAAATAAATAAATTTCATCTTATAATAAGGGATTACTACCAGCCATGACTGTAATCAATGGCACATAGGACAAAGTCTTTTCTGAGTCCACCACATTTATGTGTTGTATTAAATATGATAACTTTCCTAAGAAATATGTGTGATAAATGTCTACCTGTTCGGCAGTCTTTGTTATTAGGCTATCTGTAAATTACGTCACAAATCCCCCGAATGTTTAGCCTTCCATCATCCTTGTCACAACTGGTCACATTTGTGAGACCCCCTTATTTCTTAACAATTGAACCGAACGGAATCGGAAAGAAATAGACAAAGCAAATAATGATTTACTTACATTAACAAAACCCTTTGAAGTCCGTTTCCGCAATTATCCGGGTTTAATCCGGTTATCATTTACCCGTTGAACACGCGACATTTCTATAAACTGTTTAAAGGAATTTTATAAAACTCCCAAAAAGCTTATTATATTTATTCTTAATTGTTTGAGCAGTACTTTTAATCCGGATATTGTTACGCTTTCTCTCCGGTTATCACCGAATAACAGGCTCACTCGGGTAACGAAAGTGGAATATACATATAATATAAAATGTAATATATATATATAATATAAAATTTAGGACCAAAAAGTAGGGTACAAATTTTAAATATAATTTTGCTGTTAATCCGGATATTCGCGCTTTGTTCTGGTTTCATCCATTTAAGTACCCTTCCGCCCGGATAAAATTTTATTGTTAGTGTTTAATTTATAAAATCATAAAAAATTTGGAAATTTTCAATTAATTAATTAAATTAAATTAATTTTAGATGTTTCAACCAAAATTTATAAAGACATATCATAACGTCAATGATGAGTATTTTCTTTTTAATTAACGATAATCGCTTTCATTTTTTTAAGTTCAACATAAAACTATATGTGGAAAAGTAGTAAATAGTAAAAATAAGGCTTCATATTCCCAATTGGAATTACGTTATCGGCCTGGCCTGGAATTGAATTCGGAACCGGATCGGTGTATCAACAGCTTTAATTACATAATCAGTACTATACAAAAATTTTAATACATTATCTTCTACTAATACTTAATCTTAGATTCAATAAACCTAAGTCCAATTACTCGTAGTTTATATTATACTATTATCACTTTCTGTACTGTTTAATCTTTGACAGTATATCTAACTATAGCAAAGAGTAGTTTACAGAGGGGTGAGTACATGACTCGGCGATACTTAGACGGTAATAGTTGCTTTAACAAGAAATGATGTTGTCTGAGGAAACTAATCTAGCGTGTTTAAGAAGGGTCCCGCAAAATTAATAATGTATTTGATAGACCGTTCCTAGGCGATATAGCTGTTGTATGAGGTTCACTGTTTGTATTACCTAGGGTTGGCGTGCAAACTAAAGTGGGGTTTATATATTGGACTAGCTGTGCTACGTGGTTTCACCCACTACTACATAAGAAAGAACAAACAAACATATATGTATATAGCCTATAGCCTTCTTCAATAAATGTACTATTCAACACAAAAATATTTTTTCTCTAGAAGCACCATTGCCAGGTGGGTGAACCAATGTAGTTCGACTGGGGTAGTCCCACCGCCACACCTATTTCTAGCGTTAAGCAGTTCTTGCGTTTCGGTTGAAGGGTGTGGTTGCTCACTTATATACGAGGCGACCATCTTAGTCCTCGGGAGTAACAACGCATCTGTGGTCGGTTTAAGAAAGAACCCCTGTTCTATATGAAGTTGCTTACAAATGTCCATGGGCGGCGGTAACCACTTACCATCAAGTGGGCTGCTTGCTTGTTTGCTGCTTCTATTTATTAAAAAGCACTACCTTTACGCAGATTGTAGCATTATAGCTAAAATTGGTAGCGTGAAGCGAATATTTCAAGGCGCGTGGGTAAAACTAATTTGCAACTGGAGCCAGCCCTAAAGCACTAAAGCTTACAAAGCGCCAACAAAGTGCTTTAAACACGACCTAGAGGAGCGTCCTTTACTTAGCCGGTACTCAGGATTAGATGGGAAAATTCTGAGAATAGTTCCAGCATTATTTAAGAACGGTTTAATTAAAAGTAGGTTTAGTATTACTTGTAGCATCCCGGCTGGGAAATAGCCGGGCATTTGTCAAGCACTACTCTTGAAGTCGAATTTTCACATTTTACAGACCATAAAATAGGTCACCAAGATTTCTTCTAGGCCGTTAAATTAAAAGCTAACCAGGACGCTCCTATACAATGATCCTAGACAATGATGATCCTAGACAATGTTGGATCTAGGAAAAAACTAGCGGGCTCGTTTGAGCTCCCTAGTTCCTTCTTCCAAGAAATAAGGTTTTCTCCCTTTAGAAAATCATGTACTTAAAATCACCCGTCAAAATTTACCCATAGGAGGTATAGGAGGACCCCAGTCCCTCCAAAATCTAAAAAAGTCATCGTCCATATCGAAAGATCTTTAGTTTTCACCAGAAAAGTCTTCGAAAGCGTACGTAAGACTGATCGAACCTCTCCAAACGAAAATCCTGAATCTACCAGTCAATTACCTATAGTGTAAGTATATTTATAATTCCAAATTAGCTTTCATACTTTTAAGAGGTTAAGCCCTAAATCTAAAATTTACCTAATTTAATGAGTATTGGAACGAAAAAAGTTTATATAGAAAACACATAGAAAGGGTATAATGGTACAAAATTGCTTTACACCAAAATAGCAATTATCTGCAACTGATTTATAGCTTCACAATGATTAACATTAATGACTCTATTTCATGCGGCCTTGATAAATTTTGGGAACAAAAGGATTAAACGAAAATGCTTTAGACCCACAGGTTTGACCTATCATATGGGTCTGTGGCGTCCTTATGTATGACACCACATACATTTAGTGCATAGTGCACATTTAGTACATAACAGACATTTAGTGTAATGATATAGACATTCCTACAGGTCTAACGAGCATGGTTCGACTGGAGTATCTCCATCACACCTAGTTCTATACACATATGACGACACAGTCCCGGGTTCGATCCCCGGCCAGACAGAAATGTGAATGATGAGTTTAGATTTCTGTTCTGTGTCTGGGTGTTTGTACATTCGTCTTTGTGTGTCCATGGCACACACGACGCAGGAGAAAATACTGTGGGGCTATGAGTGAAGAAAGCGTTTATATGTGTGAGTCCGACTCGCGACCGGAGGGTTCCGTACCATTACCTACAAAAAAAGGGCAAAAAAAAATCCTTTTTAGTGTTTGTTGTTATAGCAACAGAAATACATCACCTGTGAAAATTTCAACTGGCTTATTATCACGGTTCATGAGATACAGGTGACAGACAGACGGACAGACCTACATACGGGTAGTCAGTCAGACGGCCAGACGGACAGCAGAGTCTAAGTAACAGGGTTCCATTTTTATTCCCTCATAAACCTTTATGCCTTAACTCTATTCAAATTAAGGCATATAAACCCAAACGATATAATAATCAAGGTCTTTGTTCGCGTGCGAGCGGATTAAAAATCGCTCCACAACGCCCATTTAGAAATCCGATGACACAATTAGATTCAGCTGTCACAACCTGTCATAAAGGTACATAAGGCAGACACAACCTGTCATAAAGGTAAATAAGAGAGTATAATCAGAAGATGGGTGGTAGCGTCTTTCCATGTATACCGGGTAGAACCAACCAAGTTGTTTAGATTTCTGTTCTGGGTCTGGGTATTTGTGTATTCGTCTTTGTGTGTCCATGGCACCCACGACACAGGAAAAAATCCTAGTGTGGGGCTA
>DWNE01006330.1:0-13148 GCA_018249875.1 Cecropterus toxeus
GAGGCGACCATCTTAGTCCTCAGGAGTAGCAACGCATCTGTGATCGACTTCAGATAGAACCCCAGTTCATATTTAGGTTGAGTATATGAGTTGAGGCAGTAACCACATACCATCAGGTGGACTGCTCGTTTGCTACTTCATAAAAGAAAATGTTGAAACGAAAAACCCGACTGCCTAAAACAATGTTTGTTCATAATGACATATTTAATTTAACGTTTATATGATTTTTTGTCAAAATAATCAAGAAAAAGTATTTAAATATATAAATAAAGACAATTTACCTTTTATTTGATACCCATATTATAGTTATAGTGTTAATAAAAAATCGTCCTTTTCCCTGCCCCATTTTCAGGTGCCATTTTTTAAATTGTTTTTGTCACTCTCCAAACTAAGACGACTCTAGTGATATGTCATACGTTACAATCCGTCCAGCCATCTGGCCTGTATTACGTGCGAAAGAAATGGAGACACATACAAACAAACAAACAAACAAACAAACAAACAAACAAACAAACAAACAAACAAACAAACATACATACATTCACACATACACTCGAAAAACACTAACGTCCTTCTGGCACAGTCGGGTAAAACAAAGCTCGTACAAAGGGTACTGGAGGCAATAAATATTTAGAGGGCGGGACATCTAAATGCGTTGAATTTAAAAGTGAGTTTTTGTACTACATTTAAAAAAGCTACAACATTTAACTGCAAAGCTTTTTCTGCTCAATCTTAACTTTTTAATGGAGCGGACGAATCGAGCTTCGTAGATGCCGCGTAGAAGATGCACACTATGAAACTTTATCAACTGTGTAAAATAAAATAATTTACACAGTTGATAAAGTTTCATATTTAAGACTATTTCGTTTATCGTTAAATAATAGGATAATCACGCATGTAGAGCAGTGATAACCTAACGGTTGAAACTCGGCCTCTCAATCGAGAATCCGGATCACTGGATTTTTTAAAATTATGTGCGTATTAGAATTTAATTATCACTGCTTTACGGTGAAGGAAAACATCGTGAGGAAACCTGTACATCTGAGAGTTCTCAACAAAAAAAAGAGTTCTCAAAGGTGTGTGAAGTCTACCAATTCGCACTTGGCCAGCGAGGTGGACTATGGCCTAAAAACTCTCTCATTCTGAGAAAAGACCCGTGCCCAGCAGTGTGACAATAATGGGTTGACGAGATATTTAGTATTTTACACCAAGACTTTTACACCGACACTTTTGTAGCACTAATCGTAGCTCGATCTCTGCCTTATAAAACAGTGTTAAGAGCCGTAGTGTTCTAGTTTAAACAAAAAATAGCCGTCACACGACGCCTAGCAGATGTGAAACATCGTGTCCGTGCAATTAATATGCATAAAAGATAACATTGCGAAGGAAATAAATATATAGAATAATATACCGCCATCTACGAACAGTACCCCGCTATGTCGAACTAACACCGCAGCCCGCTTAGTTATGTTCGATACTTAATAGTTCCGACAATGTATAACAGATGTCGCTTAAATAAATAAATGCAAGCATCGCTACACCAACGATCAGGTTTACCTGCCCATACATGTATACATCTAAAAAAAATTTAAAGGAAGGAGTACCTTTTTGGTTATTGTTGACAAATCTCTGTATTTTTATTCCAGACTAGAAGCAAAAAAAAGTCCGAAACTAAGCGACCTATTTCGCACCAACCGCCACCTTTGAAATCTCCTTAATAATGTCATAGTTACGTTCATTTGAGAGGGAAGAGAGTCATGCTTACACGGGACATTTCTTCTTACCCGATTTCAGGTAGGAGTTTTATCTGGGGTAAGTTACAGATGTCCATGGCCGGCAGTAACTTAACAAGTGTACTTAACGCTCTTTGCATTTTAAAATATTGATTTACTGCCTTAGCTTCTGGCCTTTGAGCCTAATTTATATAACTTTCCCCTGTGAATCCCTCCAACTTCAGAAAAGAGAGATATGTGACAGCACATCAAATGTTATAGATTATAAGAAATGGCCAATGACTACAAATGCCACAGTGTAGCTCATTCTTAAATTTGTAGCTCTTTCGAACACACCCATTTGTAAATCAATGTTTTAGGAGTCTAATTTGGTAACTTTCTAATTTTTCGTTTGTAATGTTCATTAGAATTTGCCTTGTTATGTACTGTGATAAGTTATTTTTAAAACAATTGCGATTAACTGCCGATAGATCTAGGTCATTTATGAATAATTATCTAGAGGTTTATTTACAATATATTCGTTTCAGTAAACATGTGAATTGTGATATAAAAAGGAATCCAAACGCCAACATTATATACTTAAGAAACAGATATTTAATTTTTATTCGTATTTATATAATTATACATGCGAGGATGGCTTTTTGTTACACTGTAACGCTAAACGGATTTGATTGGAATTTAGCACACAGATGGTTTGTAATTTGAATTAATACATTGGACCCTCTTTATTTGGTATAAAAAGACCGTCCGGGCGGCGCCACGGGCAAAAGCTAGTTTCTAATAGATCCCTTGAAACTGTTGGTACAAGCCAAGCTCTAAAAACTTTCAATCGATTATTTAATGAAACTATGCGACAAGGAGGACAACAAATTAAATCGTGTACAGTAAAACCTCATTCACATTACGATTATGTTCCGCCCATATATATTCCCGGAACGCTATGACATGGGGCTCTTTAAGGCAGGTGCAAAAAGAGATCTTCAAAGCGAGCGATGCATTGGCGACTCTAGCGTTGCAAATGTCCATAGGCGATCGTGACTACTTTCCACCAGATGGCCCGTATGTCTTACCGTTGGGTACATTTATAAAAAAAATGCCGCAAATACAGAAACCGTGAATAATGAACGGTATTTTGTTGAGATTAAAATATACGTTTCGACGTCCCTAGAATTCATACGTGATTTTCAAATGGGCGGGAAATTTTTAAAAATAGAAGACCCGCCAAATAAAAAATGATGATTAAGAAATATTTTCATGATATAAGGATTAAATTACAGGGTTTCTGAGAGCAATACGTATAATCAAATGTTAATAGTTCTTAGATTATTTTAAGCAAGAAACAGATTTTTATGATGTTTTTTACCATCAAAACCTCTGTTGGGTCAAGACAACGAAAATTCAGGATTCGCCTTCAGTAAGTTTTCATATTAGTTGTAGCTTGAAAGATAAATATATTTTTTATATGGTAAATGGCGCTGGTCTAGATCTATAATTCTTTATAGCTTGCCCCCAAGTTTATTGTAATTCCATCTTAAAGTATCATTAAAGTTAAGAAACGGAACATATTTTTTGATACAGCACAAATGTAATTTATACATAATTCTTATTTCCATCGTTTATTGGCAAATTATTGGTTTTTTGTTAAATAAAATATTTATAAAATTCTTTCATGCCCATATCCTGTTATTCCCTCGGTCGCCTCCTACGGCCGTCATGGAAAGAGCGAGAGTTGTGCCGTATAAGACCTCGCACGGCACAATTGCTTCTTATTCCGAAAAATCTGCCAAGTGCGAGTCTGGCACGCGTACGAAGGGTTCCGAAACATTATCTTTTATAAAAACGGTAAAAATCAAGTTTGTTGTATTTAGGAGCCCCCTTAATTTTTTTATTCTCTTTTTAGTACGTGTTGTTATAACAAGAGGTATACATCTGTGAAAATTTCAACTGCTTATCTGTCATGGTTCACGTGATACAGACTGGTGACAGACGGACAACGGAGTATTAGTAATAGGGTTCCGTTTTTAACTTTTGGGTACGGAACCCTGAAGATATTATTGACAAACGTAGCCTTCCGATAGATCGTGAAGCCTGGGATTGGCCATGTTTCACCAGCCTCAGCTAGAACTTTGTATATAAGATGTCGAGGAAACTTCAATAGTGTCATATTCTGAATCACACTATTGAAGTTTCCTCAACATCTTACTTGTGGAGACATCTCGACAAATTGCAGTAAGTCGCCAAAACGCCATATCAGATAAATAATTGAAAAATGCAGCAGTGTTAATTCAAAGCATAATATTTATAAATATTTATTCATTGTACAATATAATATACAGTTCTTTATAACTTATAAACATTGTACTATACAAATTAGCTAAAAACATCACATAATCTCCGCAGGCATATCAGTTTTATTCAGAGCAGCTAAAATATTACATGCAGTTAATTCACTCATTGTATTTCTGGCTTCTATCGATGCACTACCAATGTGTGGTAACACTACACAATTCTTCAACTTGAATAGTGGGCTATCAAGTGGCAAGGGTTCCGGAGTTGTCACATCCAAGCCAGCGGCCCGTATAGTGTTATTTTGCAACGCTTCTATCAAGGCATCTTGGTCTACGGTACCTCCTCGGCTAGTATTCACAAAGATAGCTGTGCGTTTCATTTTTTCGAATGCACTCTTATTGAAAATTTCTTTTGTCTCTGGAACGAGCGCTGCACAACATATTATAAAATCACTTCGTGTTATAAGTTCGTCGAAGCTCACTTTAATAGCCCCCATTTCTTTTGCCTCTGGCCGCTCACTTCTGTTGGAGTAGAGGATTTTTGCTGTGTTGAATGATTTTACTCTCCGGGCAACCCCTTGTCCGATTCTCCCGAAGCCGACAATTCCCACTGTCGCACCGGCGAGGCCGGGGCCGGTCATCCAAGTGGGAGCCCATGACACCCAACCTCCAGTTTTGGCTTCATGCATAGCTTCTGGAAGCCGACGTGATGTAGACAAAAGGAGTGCCATCTGTAATATTCGAACTGTAAGTATTTGGCATTCATCACTATTAAACACTTAGCAAGTACTCTCTGGAATTTTGGCCTATGTAAAAGTACTTTTTTTTTAAATTTGTTAATATTTACAGTGCATTTAAATCTATGTTAGTAAAATTTGTGACTAATAATTGTGGCAAAAGTAAATTGTCATTTTACAATATATTACATTACTAGTAATTTTTCTCTGCTACCATATTATGTTTATGTTTCTGTCTTTATGAATTGATCAGTCTATCACAATGATTCCACAGGTTATATTAATTAACAATGTATTAATTAACATTGTAGAGGCAGTGGGGAACATTTTTTTAATAAGTTACAAACATTAAGTACATATATTTAACTTTGCAGCAATGGTTTACAGTGATATAGATAAAGGGACCTTCATCATAGTCAATGCCAAATGCTTTAGGCTTAAAATTATTTGAACCCATGACCCTATTATCAAATTGTATTATATGTTTGTTTCTTTGATATAAAGCTTCTGATGAAGATTTATGTAATAAACATGAGGTTATAATTCTTTTTGCTTTACTTTTTGTAGGCACTTCCTAGGTAGACTTAGACTTCCCTTTGTGGTTCCACTTTGGAGACACCACTATGACCACCTGAACAGTTAGTGCAGTTGTGTTTTAGTTTAAATGGTGTGGGAAATGAGGTATATTTTATATCTATTGATTTCCAGCTGTCCTCAGGGATAGCAGCACAATTGTAACTTACCTTATATAATGTTCTGTTCAGCTTTGCAGGGTGTAGTAAGGAAGACATACTTATCCAAGGAATTCTACACACACACACACACGCACAGTTTCTACACTCATAGCCCCACACTAGGGTTTCTTTCTGTGTCGTGGGTGCCATGGACGCACACAAAGACGAATACACAAACACCCAGACACAGAAAATACATCTACATTAAGTTTCAGATGTCTGGTCGGGGATCGAACCCAGAACCCACTGCGCTTCAGAACGGCATGGTGACCGCTTCGCCTTGCGGGTCGTCATTCTAGCTTAGTTCTCAAGGGCAGCAACGCAAATGTGGCACACATTAAGACAGGAGTTTTTTTTATCAAACTGAATGCTGTTGCAAATGAGCATCCAACTGATGGTAAGTAGTCCCATTGGACATCTTAGCAACTTCATATAAAGCAGGGGTTCCAGCTGAAGTCGGTCACAGATGCGTTACTACTCCCAAGGACTAAGATAGTTGCCACATATATAAGTGAGCCGGTAACAACTCCCTACCACCTCAAGTCGAAATGCATCCTACCACCTGGTTTATTACAAATGTTTATGGGTAGCAATGACCACTTACCATCAGGTGGACTACGTATTTGTTTATTTACTAGAAATACTTGCCGTTAGCTCAGCAGTAGCATCTGTAAGGACATCAGGAGTGTACCCAATCCTGATGCCTCTTTTCTTGCACTCTGCCACATCAATGTGATCATGACCCACGGAGATGGTCGCCACAACCTTCAGCTCCGGACCAGCGGCATCTAGAAGTTCCTTGTCTATCTTATCTGTTAGGGAGCAGTAGATTCCGTTCACTCCAGGTACCGCTTTCAGAAATTCTGATCTAGGAACTGGTGATGGTTTGTCCCATAGTTTTACGTCACATCTGAAACAAATTTAAATGTGCATTTAATGTGTCTTATTCCTATTTTTATATACATTTTTATCTATAAGAATAAAGCAGCAAATATATAGTTAACCATCATAAAATTAAATTAAATGAAATTTCTTAATTTTGCATAGTCTTACGGTGCACTTACGAATTGTCAGTTACTATTTTTTTTTCTTACACTACCACTGGAATGGAACATGACATAAACTGAGTAAACTGGCAAGAAGCTTAGCGGGTTTGTCATTTCTTGATAGTGTAGTATCTTTTTCTTGAACAATTTGTTTTTACATAGCAATAAATTAAACTAGCACCAGTATCTTGCCTTACATTTGACTAATTTGCCAGAGATCTCAAATCAACTTCATCACACTCAGGAGAAAACCACACTGGTTCTTCCGAAGGCGAACGGTATATTTTACGTAAAATTAAAATAAATAAATATTAGAGAACGTTTGCCTTACTGCTTTTTAAGTAGTTGTACACCAATCTCCGGCATGTCGGAGCGCGTCACGTAAACTTGGAATCTTCCGGTGCTCATGGCTCTCAATTGTCTCGACACGTCTCTACGAACTAAGCTAGACAGCGCGGTAAATCCTTTATAAATCATGAATCAATAGAATCTATTAGCGTTTTTATGTTACGAACATTTCCTTATTTGCGAGAACAAGGTTACGGTAAATATTTTGGCGGCGCGTCGCTCGGTTTTTTCTCGCTTCTAAAAAACGAAGGCTTCGCGAAGTAAATAGTGAGATGCAAAGCCGCCACTGTTCCAAGGATAACCTTGCCCTTAGTGGATTTCAGGAACGCCAGACCGGACATAATAGCACTGTAACAGAACGAGAATGTGATAATAATGGTCAAGAGAGAAATTATAGGTGTAAGAAAATAAGGAAAAATTAGTGACCCTGAGAAAAACTGCCATGCCTCCTTCACGTGACGTTTTTCTTTTTATCACTTGACATTGACAAACTGAGAATGCCAAGATTGCCGAAATTCCTGATAAGTTATGTCAAAGTGACATTTATTGTTGTCAAAGTTGTCAATGTCACTGAAGTTTTTTTATTGTTTTTATATCTTTGGCTTCTTGCTTTTTATCTCAATACCGATGACTTATGATTTGCACATACATTCTTGTTAAGATTCTATAAAATAATAATCTATAACTATTACCTTCTTAGATTTAGCGCCAGTTCGACAATATTGCCGACTTTGGGTCGGTTGTTGCGTTTTAATGTGCAAATTTTGGTCTAATCTACTAAAGCTTTAATGGCATCAGCAGATATTGAACGTGCCATGGCAGACAAAGTAATTTCTTATACAGTTTTAATGGGTAGGTATGGTACGACACGAGTATTATTTTTTTCGGTACGTGGAGAAAGGGCGCCACTAGCGATCCTATTGTAACTAGGTTATCAAGATCACACAGAGTGGGAAAATTGACGATTACATTATCATTTTTTTAATATTTTACGCAACTTTAGGTTATATTATGTTAAAAGTTACATCATTAAATCAACATGCGGTCTATTTATTCAAGTAATATGAACCTAAATAAACGTAGTCTTATAACTCTATAAGTAATTTAAAAAATCGGTGATGAAATTGACAGTAAATGACCATAGAGTAGCTGTTTACGATTACCTGTGCCGTTTGTACAATTTCGGAGTTTTGGCGGGAACGCGGGAAGAGCCGTTTCGTTGTATAAAGTTATTCTTCTAAATTTGTGTATAGTCGTATTTTTATGTGTTAAAATGGTGGGATTTTTATCATAAAGTGTTCGATAAAATGCACGCGTGTGGGAGATTGATATGAAGCAGCGAGACTTTCCGTGTTGCTTCCAAGACTCCATGATGAAGTCCTAGTAAAGTCCCTACCACTTTGCTGAACCCATTTCATTTTTATATCATCATCTTCTATATGGAAACATCTCATCATCGTCATCTTCCATATGGTTATATCATAATAATTAACAATATAAATGAAGATTGGCTGTAAAGGATTCAGATCCATGGCCGTAAAATAAATTTAAGAAAAAAAAAACGAACACCGCTCCGGAAGCACCACCGCCACACCTATTTCTGGTTATAACAACAGTGTAGCTGTGTTATGCTCTGAAGGCTGTGGTAAGGAACATACGACCTGGCTAAGTGCGAATTGGCAGACTGCACACACGTTTGAGAACACTTTTTTTTAGAGAACTCTCAGGTGTGCAGGTTTCCTCACGATGTTTTCCTTCGCCGTAAAGCAGTGATAAATAATTTCTAATACGCACATCATTTTAGAAAAATCAGTGGTGAGTGCCTGGGATTCGAACCTCGGACCCTCGATTGAGAGACCGAGTATATCGTAATAAAAAAAATAGTTGGTTTTTTGTTTGAATTTTTAAATAATGTTGTTAATTGTTAGGTTAGGTTAGGTTAGGTAAATTACATATTTTATTCTAATCAACCCTGTCCTATTGCAGGACACGAAAAGAAACATGGTCGCTATTCAAAAATAAAAATATTAAGTTACATGGTCAAAGCTTTAAAACTTCTTATTTCAGTCTGAAGTTAAGGCAAAAAATAATGAAATCGTAAAAAAATTAGTGACACGCTAAAATAATTGTTAATTACGCGCCACAGAGTATATATTTGTTTGTGATGTTTGACAGGTGGACAGTTGACGGGAATAAAGGTGTGCTGACACTACAGACTAAAGTTGTGTAGCTTGCGAGTGAGGGATAGAAAAGATATATGTCTTTACCGAGCTAATCACTCTTCGGCTCAGACGGTTTTGAATTATATCTTTATATCTGAATGATATGGTTCAATACGAACGAATCGATTGAGGTGAATGAAATGAATTAAGATACGTGACATAGTTTCCAAGATTAATTTTCAGGCATTATTTCTATAGACGAGAAAACTTTTTTTCGTCCTTTTGTGCAAATAACAGAATATTTTGATAAGAAAAAATCGTAGACATTGAAGTAGTGTCTAATTTGAACTTTTCACTAGTAGAAAAGTCAATTTAAACTTGCGCCGAAATAAAAAAAAATGTCAAGATATAAACATACTGCAATTATATCTTTAGATATATTGATATTGAACTTCGCAATAACTTATATCATCAATGAGCTATTGATATAAAAGAGATTACATCTTTACATCCAGATTAATAGAAATGTATTTTTTAACGCGTGTAAATCCACGCACTACAACATTAAATTGTAAATCTACTTTCTCAACATTATTTTTATCCACAGATATATATCATTTTATACTTGTACATACTTATCTTAGTATAATGCGGCTTAAAATAAAATACGCATTATCTGCACATCGAAGCACCGTCAGTATGAATATGTCTTTACTCTATAACATTTTTGACCAACTGTTGCGTTGAAAAAAGGCGCCGTCAAAACATTATTTTCTTTCATTCTTTTTTAGCATACCGTTTCATGACACGTAAGTAACTTATGAAGACATTTTGTTTTAAACACTGCTGTAATAAATAGAAATAGTGCACATACCGTAGACATATAATTCTACACCTACTCTTCAAACTTATGGTGTTTCGATAAATGGCTGTGAATTAATAAAGTTAGGCTTAAAGGCGCCAAACCAAAGCCGCAAAAACATTTCAAATGATATTTCGCTTATGGAGGCATTATCGTCCCATTTTTATCTATATAATAGATAAAGCACTTATAGAAAAAGTATTTCTGTTTTGTCCGTTAAATGCTTTTAACAAGAAATACGAGAAACAATAATAATTATATTATCTTTTTTATTATGTAGGTATTATAGATATATTTATTATTTCATAAATTAAAAAATATTTTATGAAACATGTTTCAATCATATTCGATTGAAACCTAGGATCTATTTGAGACTAAAAATCACATTTCCTAGATCCAAGCACTTAATATTTCTGTAGTCTGTTCCCGATACCATAGACACCAAGTTGGTCAGAAGACCCCTAAATAAGGTGCACGCCACTTACGACGCGGAGGCGATATTTCAAAACTCGAGTGGTTTGCGTATAAGGCATACGCGGAAGCGTTTGACTAATTTTAATCTTTTTTTTTATGAGACTGAAGTAAAAACTTGAGTAAGTATGTTTGGTAGAAGAGAGATCTTCCGCCAGGCTAGGTGATCATGCCTGGTGAGCGGCCGTGCTCTGACAGTCTCTGATCGGAACTTGTGTGCATATACACATGATGATATATACGATGTTGAGAAAACTCCGATAGCGTGATTCAGATTACGGTGACGTCATCTCTTGATGAGTAGCGGGAAGTCACCACATAAGTAAGTGAACTGAAGTAAGACGCTGATGCGTCGCTATTCCCGAGGATTTAAATGGTCACCTCATATGAAGTGACGTATGTTCAATCCCCGGCCAGACACATATCTTAATGAAGAATTTAGATTCTCTTCTGGGTCTGGGTGTTTGTGTACTCGTCTTTGAGTGTCGATGGTACCCACGAGATAATCTTAGTGTGGAGTTATAAGTCTTGAAAGCATTTTTTATGATAATCGCAGAGGCTTTTCCTGTTGGCTGTATGTTCATCTGCGAAGGTAAAATTAAAAACAAAAAAAAAAGTTAATGAAGTACAAATTTCATAAGCATTTTATTTATCAGAAACAGTATCTTTAATATTCTTTCCAAGGTATACACTTACGTAAAATTACATCAAATTTAAAAACAAACATAAGTATCCATGCTTTAATAAAACAATATCCCACGGAAATCGCTCTTCGCTTATGCCTTAACAAAACTGGTATGCGGTCGCGAAGCTGCCAAATCTCCAAAAAAATGCTTCCACGTACATCAGGGCTGACACCACATGGAAAATAAAATAAAATATTTTTAAAATTTAAATAGACAGTGAAAATATTAAACCTCTTAATGAGGTGGTAGAACCAGTGTAGTTCGACCGGGGAAGTACCACCACCACACCTAGCGTGAAGCAGTTCTTGCGTGAGGTGGAAGGGTGTGGTTGAGCTCACTTATATATGAGGATATACGACCATCTCAGTCCTCGGAAGTAGCAACGCATCTGTGATCGCTTTCAGATAGAACCCCTGTTTTGTATGCCTTACAGACGTCCATGGACGGCAGTAGCCACTTACAAACAAAAAATCCTTAAAAACATACTGAGAATGAAATATTTCTTTTACCACTAACCTACCATCAACACCGCCATAATTACTGTTACAACCACAGTCACAGTTCCATCCTAAAACATGTCGCCTTTTTACCCGACTGCGTCACAAGGAGGGTAATGTTTTTCGTGCGTATGTGTGTTTGTTTGTATCTTTGTTACGCGCTACAGCCCAAACGGCTCGACGGATTGTGACGTGTGACATATCATTAAAATCGTCTCAGTTTGAATAGTGACACAGGCTAGATAGTTTTTAAAAACGTCGTCTGGATATAGGAAAAGGGGGGGGCGAGTGAAGAATTTTTTACTATTACGAAAATACGGGTATCAAATGAAAGCTAGTGAATAGACGATTACAAAACTATATATATTGTAATACCTTTACTTGACTATTTTGACAAAAACTCACATAAGCATTTAATTAAATATATATCAACAAAAAAATCATTTTATGCTGTCAGCATTATGTTTTATTATTTTTATCAATCTTGTAGTTCCGCTGCTCGCCCCTAGCAGCGTGCAGCGCGTCATCAATACACCGCCGTGCAGATGACAGCTTTACTGCGAATGCAGTGCTTCTGCACCCGTCGTATTGGATAACACTTAATACCTATAATAAGCATTAGTGATCTATTTATTTTCAACACGAGAACATTACCTTCTTTGTTTTGGAGTTTTACCCGACTGCGTTAGAAAGAGGGTCATGTTTTTCGAGCGTTTGTTTGTTGGTATGTATGTCCATTTGTTTCTCACGCGCTACAGCCCAAACGGCCTGACGGATTGTGACGTATGACATATCATTACAATTTTCTGTTAAGAAAGTGACATAACTTAGGTATATAATAAAAAAATGGCGCCTGTGGAGAGAGGAAAACGGGTAAGGAAGGGACGAGATTACCATTACAAACTACCATTGACCATACGCAATATAACACTTTTATGTTACAGTTTTACCGGAAACTCCTATAAAAATATATAATATTTAACACACACGGATAACACTTAACACCTAATACTTAGATCGTGGCAAAAGAATTTTTGTATTTTGAATGTATTATTAGTAATCAAACCTCTTTGGCTGTACTGAATGTAACTGGCTGGTCTTAATACCATTAAATGTTGGCATTCTGAAGATGCAATAAATAAAAAAAAACTAGTCACATACGCCATTTTTCAATGACGTACGTGACGAAGAAATTCGGTACATTTTAAAGTTTTTCTACAAAAAACGTAAGAATGCGACGAACGCCGCGAATAAAATTTGTGCGGTTTACGGACCTAATGCGGTATCAATTAGAGTAGCACAAATGTGGTTCAAGCGTTTTAAGTCCATTTCTTTGGCGGTACAGCCTAAACGAGTTGAAGAATTGTGACGTATGACATATCATTAGAATCGTCTCAATTTGGAAAGTGACATAAGCTATCTAATTTTGATAATGGCGCCTGGAAATAGCGGAAAAAGGGGGAGGGACGACGTTTTTACTATTACGACACACACACACACACAACTCATTAGAATAAAATAAATGTTTTGTTATTAAACAAATATTTTATGTAATGTTATTTAACAAATTGTACTAGTTTTGTA
>DWNE01006331.1:0-13148 GCA_018249875.1 Cecropterus toxeus
GTCTCATATAAAAGTGAGCCGGCAACCACTCCTTTCCATCGAAACGCAAGAACTGCTTCACGCTAGAAATAGGTGTGGCGGTGGTACTTCCCCAGTCGAACTACATTAATAATAATAATAATAATCATTTATTTTCTCTCACAATAAAGACTTAAGCTATCTATATATAACAAAAGTGAAATAAAATTATCTGCAAGCCTTACATTGGTTCTACCACCTGGCTAGCGTGATTTCTAGCTTGAAGCCTTTCTTGCGTTTCAGTGGAAGGGTTTGAATATTGTCTCCCTTATATTTGAGACGCCCTTTACTCGCAAAAGTAGAAATACATCTGTGATTGACTTCACATGGAATCTCTTTTTGTAGGAGTTGCTTACAGTTGTCCAAAAGCGGCAGTGCCTACTAACCATCAGATGAACTACTTACTTATTTATTGTTGTTTGAAAATAAAAATGATTTAGATACATAAAATAGCGAACCAGATCTAAATATAGTCAAGGAAATTACGAGAGGTCTCAGGTTCCGTGAGGCATATCTCGCTCAAAGCTTCTATTAAATCCTTCATGGATATTTTAAAAAGATTGTGTGGTAAGCCTGTTCGCTCACATTTATTTTTAGGCATCCGCATATCCACAAAATAAAATCCTTATTCTCTTAAATTCACTTTCATTTTTGCCTGTCGATCCATTTGTGACAATAGATTTTCATTGACTGTAACGGTAAAAAAAATATAAAAAGTTAAATTATGAAATAGTTTTTTTTTAATGTTTTGGTGCAATGTGTGACAATGTTTTCATGCCTATATTTAGGTATTGTCTACAAAAGTGTAATAAGTATGATTTCAGTAAAGATGAGTAGTGAGCACAATAAAAAACTCTCGCAATTTATTCCTATTAATCTCGCGGGTACAGCTTCTCAAACAAACTGTACGCGACCCAATATTCAACATAATTATAGCGTTAATAAATAAATGCTTATTTTGAAAGACTATTGGGAATATTAAGTGACATATAAAAAAAAAAATTCGAGATCAGTCTTGAAAATCTTAAATAATTCAATTCACAGGAGTAACAGCATGTGACGGAACCAATTTTTCACTATTTCGACACGCAATCAACTATTTAAATTTGTACCAAATCTCAAATGTACATATACGATCGATGCATTACAATGATTATCGTATCCGTTTACTACTTCAGTTACATTAAAAACTCGGCGTAGTGCGAGTGGCACTTGCGCATGAAGGGTTCCGTACCATTGCCAAAAAATCTCGTTTGTAGTATGGGAGTACCGTGAAATATTTATTTTATTTATTGTTAAATCGGCAACAGAAATTCATCATCTGTGAAAATGTCAAATGTCTAGCTATCACGGCTCATAAGATACAACCTGGTGACAGAGAGACAGACAGCGAAGTTTTAATAATAGGGTTCCGGTTTACCCTTTGAGTATGGAACCCTAAAAATAAGTACAGTAATCGTTGAAACAAATCTCACCAACGATAGTGTTTGTGTCCATGTATGCAAAAACAAAAACCTACATCCACAAAATTATGTCTCTGTTTTCCTCATAAAGTTTCATATAAACCGCCACTTAACCTGTTCGTGTATAACGATAAATTCAGAATAAGGCTTGTTATTTGGTAACAATCGAGATATTGTTCTGTGTAGGCTGATCTGGACTGGACAACCGTAACGACTATGTGGAACATTGTTACGCAAGAAGTATGGTTATCAAAACATCATATTTCACGAGAGAGTTGGCAGGAAAATAGTTGCTGATATGTTAAATTTGCATAATTTGCGCATTTCGGAGTAAAATATACAAAACTGCTAAGTTTCATACATCTTTTTAGTTGACAATTATTCCACATGTTATGATCTGGTGTATGAAACAACATTGTAACTGACTAACTAACAAAATACATTTGATTAAATTTCTACCGATCTATAAAGTTAAGTAACGCTAGGTGTAGTCGAAAGTTAGATGGATGACCGCTAGTAGCTAAATTGCACACGAAGTATATGATTCAAAGAATCAACTTATTTGTCTTCACATTGTCATTATTGGATAGCAATCGTTAAACCTTTGAATTGTAATCCGTACGTCCCTTTGCCTCCAAACACCCTTGGCGGCGACGCTTCCTTTGTTTTAGACATCCTATCAAAATCTGCAATTCATCTTCATCCAAACATATCTACTTACACATTAATAGTTACAGGTCTGTATCAAATTTATGAATGACAATCCACATGGTTGTTCTCACACACCACTGGCAACGGCCGGCACACTTTCTCTATTTGCGTCTATTCATTATTGATGATGAATTCGCATTTGGTCCAGTCAGGGTTCAAAGGTTAGCCCCTTTAAAAGTGTGTCGTAGCATTTGCTTTTTAGGGTTCCGTATCCAAAGGGTAAAAACGGAACCCTATTACTAAGCCTCCGCTGTCCGTGTAGCCGTCTGTCCGTCTGTCCACCTGTCCGTCTGTCTCTCACTCCAGAGATACTCACGCTAGATGGTTGAAATTTTCACATACGATGTAATTCTGTTGCCTTAACAAAAGCAAACTGACCTACCTACATACCTATTTATCTACTTAAACGTAATAAAATAATAAAACACACAACGAACATAATTTTTTTTTGGTCGATATTAATAACGGCAACTGGTAGACGCTTGAAATATTCACAGAATATGTAGCATTTATTTTAAATATAACTAATTAAATTAAAATAAATATTTAAGGGGGTTCAAATCAATAAACGTGATTTTTTGACGTTTATATAGATGCGGAACCCTTCGTGCGTGAGTCAGACTCGCACTTGGCCGCTTTTTTTGTAGATGTAGCTGACGAACATGCATCAGCCTTTAGAGGTAGTTTTGGACGTAGCACTCCCTTAATGAGGCTGTCTGGGATGAATTTTAATATTATTCGGAAAGACGATGCTGACCATTTTCTGGATTATTTCCCTTAATCATCTCTTATGGCATCCACGGAAAGAAAAGTACTGTAGTTATTCAACACTGGCATCACACGGTACATGAACAAAACATCTTTAGAATCATTGTGATTTGAATTTCGATTTAACGAAAATGCGTTGTAAAGGCAGTTGTCGGCGCTATTACTAGATGGCGCTATACTCCTTTCAGAATCACGCTAATGATTTCACTTCGTGCCTTGAATAAGAGCTCCAGTTAGGTATGTACGAAATAAGATATCCAAACAGGGTCTACAGTGATTAATTAATTTAATTGTTTGCCTTATATTATATACTGTATCTCGTAAGCTACTTATCAGTAGTTTCACTTTTTTCACACACGCTTGCTTTTTTTTGTTAATATGACTTTTTATCGTAGTATACATATATGTTCTATTTACAAAAATAAAAATAACGATTACATTAGTGAGATTAAAATGGTGAAATAGAAACGCCTATTTTTAATTTTATAGCCTAAGTGCGTGATAAAAATCTGTGCAATAGTATCTTTATGACTTTTCTCATCATTATTTCAACAGCTTAGGGAAAGACGCATTGTCTTAATATAATAGACGTCATAATTCTTGCAATAACAAGTGTTGCAAGTGGTTTAGTGATGTGTCGAAATAAGTAATTGGTCGCTAGATACGAGTATTTTCTTATTTTAGAATTAGGATAAAAATGTTGAAGAAAAAAAATACGCGTTGCCAGGAAGATTTTGAGAAAGCACTGCCGTGTTATTTGGATAATTCATGACTCCACTTGGCGACTAGACATAACTTTATGGTTTATGAAAACTGTGTAATTATATGGAAGTGTTTGATATTTAAAAAATATACATTAAAAGATATTTAGATAGACATTTAACTATCACTGCTTTGCGGTGAAGGAAAACAACGTGTGAAGCCTACACACCTGACAGTTCTCTAGTTTAAAAATTCTCTAGTTAGGTTCTCAATGGTATGTGAAATCTATCCATTTTCACTTTGCCAGCACAGCAAATTATGTCCTAAAACTCTCTCGTTCTGAGAGGAGACGATAGCCTATTCAAAAGACAGTATCCAAAATAAATAGCCCTAGGCTATTCAAAAGGCAGTATCCAAATTTTCTACTTAACCAAATTATTGCCATTTTTAATACTTTATTTTTATTTACTTAACACAATTTTTGAAAATAATATAAATGATACATTATGTTTAAGATAAATATAATCTATTAATAATAAATTTAACACGCAAGTGCACGCCTTAAATATACTCTACATAAACTATGGTTTAAACGCAGCCAATTACTGAACAATTGAATTGGAACACATTTTTAAGATGTCATTAATTACACCAATTATAATTAACATTTAACAACAAGTGACACCATCTAACGGTACAAGTCGACATCGTAAAGTTACCACAAATAAAGTGTAGCCACGGACAGAACTCCGTTACATATACTTTTTATATGTTATCGAAGAAGCACAAAATCATATTTTTATGAAAATAAAATACCTATTAAATGATTATACAATTTACAAATTGTAAATCAATCATTAAAAATATATAAATACAAATGAACGACTGCTTGAAAATTCTTAACTGGACAGGGTAAATTTTCTTATATTACGTGCTGTTCACGAGAACTTACATAGTTGTAGTAGTATTTCTTTTAATTTTTGGTTCGACGACGACAACGACAACGACACATCATATGTTTATGGAATGTTGACTGGCGACAGAAAGTCATAGTTGTGAGTAGAGAATGATGTATAGTGTGTATATCTTAACTTTGTTTTAGTATTGAATGTTTCGTTTCTGTCATAATATTACGATGTGGAAACGAGACGAAATACAACATCAAATCAACATTCACCTTAAATGTTGAGTATAATATGTAAAGTGGTAGTTATCTATCATATAATTTGCTTAATCTCTACATACAATCCCTTAAGTCTTTAGGATTGGCGTTAATTTATATAGAACAGTAAAAATAACTACTAAAGCGCACTAAATGAAATAGCGTCCTATTCTATAATTTGCTCTTTCACCTTCGTTTTATTTTAAAACGATTACAGAACTAATTTAAAAGCCTCAATAAAACAAGACTGCAGATTGGAGCAACTAAGTTTTATTTTCTTTTTATATTTTTAATGAAATTACTTTAGCTGCGGGATAGGCCAGTGGACACTTAAATGAAGGATGTTAAAAAAGTGAGTGCGAAGTAATCATCATTAGTCAGCCGGTAACAATGTAATGGCCAGGACTGTGAGGAAAGTGAAACGTGGTAGAGCAAAGGAATCTGGTGCCCTTAAACAGCTCCCAGCGATAATAGTCACTCCGCCAGACAACAATCTCGCCATGAAGATCAAAGCCACCGAAGAATGCGAGCAAAATAATTCAAGCGACGCTTCAAACGACGCCACATCTTCAAACACTAACGGGACCATTAAAATGGCTCATTTTAACGTAAACCAACTAATAGCTGAACTGTCTGAGAACTCCAAGGCTTCGAAAGCCGAAATAGAGAACATACAAAGGAAGTTACTCCATCAAGCAAACGAGATACTAAAAGTTAACGTATTCGCCAATCACCAGCCGAATCCCGAACCGAGAATAATCGGAACTACTCAAAAATACATTAACAGTAATGGGCCAGTGTACGGTCGTATACCGGTCGTAATACCCAGAAACCTACCGAATGGAAACATTCACAATGGAGGACCCAATGAATTGCAAGCACCACGTGCCAATCAAATAGTTAATGACAATGTAGAAGCTCAATTAGTCCCAGAGAAGCTAGAGGACACGTTCAAAGATAACGCTAGCTCGATGATAAGTATCGGGCGGGAAAATATGCAGAGGGTCAGCATGATGGCCGACGCGGGAAGAGGTTTTTTCTACGAAACGGGTTCCGTGAGCCGAGTGCCCGCCAGTCCGCGCTGCGCACCGCACAGAGGTGAATGTCTTACTTGATCTAACGCGAAGTCTGTGTTCTTGTCCAATATCTTTGTTTGTTTAGATTCGTCGTTTGGTCGTTTCTTTGTATATTTGAGCATCGTATCTCGTGAGTGAATGAGCTGCCGATGGCGTTGTGTTTGTAACGGTTGCTCAAGTTTCACGTCGGATGGTCCGGTATGTGTCCTTGCCTCTTTCTTGTCTACTATCCAACAGACATTCTGTGCTTTATATTAATATGCATACGATTTATACGTAATACCAGGAATAATGTTTCTTTTATTCGCGTTATATCTTATAACGAACATTATCTGTACTTGTAAAATCGCTTGTATTAGTCAATATAAAAACTTCGTGAAAAACGCGATTAAAATTATAAAGCGCAGCATATAAAAATTGTATTATTTACATTTGATGACATTATTTAGATTTGTGTTAAATTAAAATAAAAAACGTATGATTTAGCAGTAAACTTTTTGCATTTATAAATAACAACCTAATTATATATTTTAATACGTTTCCGTTTAAAATATATTTACCGTATTTTCCTTGAAATTTCAAAACATAAAAACCATTGTTTATGTTGTCGTAAAACTTTGAAGAAATATATAAAAAGGAATTCTTAACAACATCTTAATACAGAATTAACCCAGTAATGTTGCATTTCGCATGCAAAGTAGTTTTTAATGACTCAATTTAGTAAAAAGTTTACGACATTTTAGAGAACATAGTATTTTAATATAAAGTTACGATTCCGTCGGTGAGAGTATCATATTACTTTTAATAAATTTATATAGGTACATACTGAATATAATAAATTGCTACCAGAATAAATGTATAAGAAACTTTTAATAGTTTAAGTTCAGTGCCGCTGCTCCATCCGTTTTCTACCTCATAACTGCACTGTCAAGCATTTCTGTGTTATTTTGTAAAAGGTGTGTTAAGGCTGCCCTAAAGAAAGAATAAAAACTTAGTCCTCGGAGTTAGCAACGCATACATATGTAGTCAACTTCAGTTGGACCCCTAACTGTATTGGGAGCATTATCTGTATTAGGGTGTATTAGGAGCTGATTGCAGATGTTCATGGAGGACAGAAACTTTCCTTCAAGAAGAATGAATGTTCATGGTTTTCTTCAAAATAAAACATTGCAATAGTTAAAGGGCCGTAGATGCCGGCTGACTTTTATATGAGGGGAACGTCTTAGAGCCCAGGAGTAACGAAACAATTGTGATTGTCTTGTATAATCCCTGATCTATATGAAGTTGCTTACAGATTCAGTGACTAGTTACGATCAGACGGACTGCATGCTCATTTGCTACTTAAATCTTAAAATATATATATCTTGCCATCTTTTTTAACTTGATCAATTTGGTACGAACCTTATTTCACATACTTTATTATTAATGAGGACATTTCAACAACCGCTATGTCTCAGGCACTCTTAATTAAAACTCGCGCTAATTATGATGTAAAATCATTATGTCTTAATTACTTACCAATAACCCGTAAAGACTACGTTTTTATACAATAAAGATAGTATTTTATTTTCATCTGTTTTGTCTAGATCTTCGTTCATTCTGTTCATGTGTTCTACTATAGGTACTTATAGCACGTAAGTCGTCCCAATTTAGTCCATCACCTTGGTCGGAAAATAATAACTCCTCTAAAAGATAACTATTAAGATAAACCCTATTATGTAACCATTATAATATATAATTATTTGATACATATTTTTTGATTTTATAAAATTTTCGTAAGAATATCTATTATAGTTAAGGTTACAATACATCGATTTAAATTAAACAAATAAAAAATGTAATATGATTTTTTTTATTTTCTTAAACAACAATATAATGTAATGCCGGTGTATGTCATGGGAACACCATTAATCAAGTTTTTAATCAACAACTATTTCCTGCCGAAGCGGTTGACTTACTTAATCTTCGCTAAGAAAAAAATAACAGTAGAAGATCTTAAAGATATTAAAATTAATCACACAAGATAAAAAAGCAAAAGAGAAAGAATTAATTACTGAGTCCAGACCCACTTATGAGCCATTCTGAGCCATTTGAACTATCTCGACGAATAATAAATTAATGAATAAAATAATAAATAAATAACGCTTTCTAAACTCATAGCCCCACACTAGGATTTTCCTCCTCTGGGTCTTATATACTAGTCTTAGATACACACTAAAACGAATACATAACACCCAGACCCTAAAAATATACCTAAATTCATCATTCAGATGTCTGTCTGGCCGGGGGTCGAACCAGGAACCCACTGCGTGTCAAAACGGTAAGGTGATCGCTTCACCACGCGGGTCGTCGTAATGGATGGTGAATCTCATGAGTTATGTCTTAGTATTATGGTATTCAAATGTCCATTGACATATTTTTAATAAAAATGAAAAGGTAATGCATGATTTATTTTCCCAAGAGTCAATGTAGTTTGGTATAAAATAATAAATAAACCCTTTTCTTAGCTAATAACTTCAGCAAATACATATTATTTTCATTTCAGTAAGTACATAGATAAATCATATGTGATCCTTGTCGCCCATGGACATTAATACTTCAAATGAAAAAGTAAGTTCAACTATGATTATATCATAGAGAGATGAAGCACACATTTGTGCTTCATCGTTCACAATTTGGAGAAATACCAGTATGTTGCTTTTACTCATAAATTGCATAAACTAAATAGGTAAGAAGTCCGAAGCATGTGAAGTTTTACCACCGTATCAAATCGTAGTCACACACAGAAACATACAAACTGAATGTAAACAACAAACCATGTGGATCAACTCATAAAAAAACAATAATACACCAAAAAAAACTTTAAAGCACAGATAAAAGTAGAACAACAAAACGTTCTGCTATCAATTTAAGAATTCTGTTTACTCAGTAAATTAAGAAATTGTAACATTGAAGTTATATAAAATGTATTGATATATAAAAGGAAGTAGACACCATTAGTCTTCGGATCATTCAACTTTGACCCTTACGCAATATTCAGATTTAAATATTAATAAAAAACTTATGTTGAGTTTGTATTGTAGAGTTTTGGGTAGAACCATTGGTACATTTGGTACTCTACATCCGCGTATTTAACTTTATATAATGTCATCCATCGAATATTTATATGCAAAATAATATATCGATAATTTGACAGCTCGAAAGCGTTATTACCAATATAAATTGCAAAATTTATCTTTATTCACTAGTACATAAGGAACGGAAGATAACCGCCGAATATCTATTTCAAAGTGCAAGAAAGTTGAATAAATAAACAATTAGTACCGTGTATAATAGATATCAGACATATTTATGTATTCAAATACATTTTTTGTGTCAATAAATTAGACTTACGACAAGGACCTGTTCAGAATGTCTGGCAGACGTCTGATTTTTAAGCCACATTTGGTTTATTCAAGTTATTATTTTTACTACGCTTTCTACCCTCATACCCGCAAACTAGGATATTTTCCTGTGTCGTGGGTCCTATTGACATATAAATACGAGCAGACTTAAACCCAGATCCATAACTGAATCTAAACAGGTCAGATGTCTGTCTGGACGCGGCTCAAACCTGGAACCCACTGCGTGTCCGACTGGTATGGTGACGGATTCGCCACGCGGGTCGTTGTTGTATTGTTCATAATATCTATATATCTATATTAAATTGAAATATATGCCTACAATTTTAGGACAAACGCGAAAAGTAGAAATTATGTGTTTATCTTAGAAACGGTTACACCGATTCGGACAGGAGTTTTGCTTGAAACCAGAAGACTTTAAAGAAGGTGACTAAAGTTACTTATTATCTCAAAAATATCTTAATTTCTTAATCTAAGTCCTGCCTCATATTTTAATATTCAAAATGCTCAAAATGCTTTGCTCCTCAGAATTTCATATAAAGTTTTTTAACATTAATCTATCTACATTTTGACATTCTAAATATATCAACTTCTGGCATTCCTCGTCTCAATGAATAATTTAGGTTTATTTATAACTTAATTTATTCCTTTGCTAGCTTCTAGGTATGGGTGTAATTCAGACGTGTTTATAATTTCTTAGATCACTTAACGTATTTATTGGGGTCTGTGCTCTTCACAATTAGCATAATACCCGTGGTATGTGCCAGGTGCATAGACCCTTAATATAATTGAGAACAAACAAAAACTGCGCGAAAAGTGGTGATATTTAATTGCTTTATGAGTTTACTTAAATTTAATAAAAAGTAAAATATTTAATGATCCTTACATTTATATGCAAAATTATTATTTATCTATTCTAAATAATATCATCATCGTATTAGCTAGGTAGTAATTTAATTAATTCACCGTGCAGTATATAATAAATATAACAGCGTGTCAAATATTATATCATAGTTTAAAATTAATAGATAATAGATAAAATATTAAATTTTGCAATTTAATAAATAGTTCTCTTAATGCATTACATAAGAACTCTTATTTAACCCTCATATATACAAATAAATCAATAGATTAGAAGAAACTCGAGGAAATAACGAAGAAAAATGTACCTATTTGTAAGTTACATATATGTTAATACATGTTTGAAAATTTTAAAATAAAATTAAACATATACAAACTTTTGTTAATTGACATTTAATTGACTAATTTCTTTGATACACAAGCAGATAAACATCAGATTTTTGTATTGACATGTATTTTAATTTCTTCTTCGCAACATTAGCGGTATTTAAAACGGAATGTACATAACAATAATTACATGGAATCGTAACTGCGAAAGTCGATTTGTTAGTTTGTTTGCTCCGCTTTCACGGCTCCATGGCTTCTACTTATGATTGCTGTGATGTATAGTCTGCACTTTATGCTAATCATAATGGTATTATCGTCATCATCTTAAGCACATTATTGTCCCACTACTGGGCACGGGTCTTCTCTCAGAATGAGAGAGTTTTAGGCCATGGTCCACTGCGCTGGCCGAGTAAGTATTGATAGACTTCACAAACCTTTGAAAACTCTTTTTTTTTAGAGAACCCTCAGATGTGCAGGTTTCCTCATCAGTTTTCCTTCACTGTGAAGCAGTGATGATTAAATTCTAATACGCACATAATTTAAGGAAAATCATTGGTGCGTGCCTGGGTTTCGAACCTCGGACCCTTGATTGAGAGGCCGAGTTTTAACCATTAGGCTATAACTGCTTTCATATTTGCATAATAGTATGATACAATAAAATTGTTTTGCAACAGTATGAAAAGGAAAAGAACGATTTGTTTACCTTAAGAAAGTCTTTTTAATCAATTTAAGTAGGAAACGCGCATGCAGTCCATCTGATCTTACGGGTTATTTTTTTATATTGATTGAAGTTGCAGACGATTTTGCAGTCCATCTTACGTGGACTTTGCCGGATACCTGTAGTCAACTTCATATAAAACAGGGCTTTCATCTAAATTTAATGACAGATATATTGCTTTCGAGGACGAAGATGGTCGCCTCATGTAATAGTGAATCGGCAACCACACCCTTCCACCGAAACTCAAGAACTGCTTAACGGTAGAAATACGTGTGGAGGTGGTACTTTCCCGGTATTAGATAATTTGTGTAGCTCCTTAAATATTGTAAAACCCTGTGTAATCGTGTAATGTGTGTCGAACAAGGCGGTTCCACTGATATTGTTGTTTGCTTAGAATTACTATTCTAAGTTCACGACGACAACACGACCATCACAAACCGGAACACAACGAAAAGTCACCAATATGATAATTACTATACCAACCTCTTCAAGCCAGCACATCACCGCTTAACACTCCTTTGTTAAGCGGTGCTCTTCGTCTTTGAGGAGGTAGGTAAGTAAGAAATTATAACGACTTGTTCCAACTTCATCTTGAGCAATAGCAACGAGTTTGTGGACGATATCAGATGTTGAATTGCGGTTGACGGCAGATTTACACTTGCCATCAGATGGAATGAATTCTATTTCTACTCCAATTACATAAAAACATTGCTTAACTTATATACTTCAGAACTTAACTTACTTAAGAAAGGTTTTCTATTTCTGAATCATTGTAGAAACAAAAAACCATTATATTTTAACGTCAAGAATTTAGAAGCAGTATACTAGTCATTATAGATTTAAAACAAAACAGATGCCTTCCTCAAAACGCGTATGACAAACAAAAAAAGGTTTAAAACATCTGCTCAGTTATAACCACAATATAAACACAACTCTATGACTCAAACATAAAGTTGCCTTCCCCTACAACAACTTTTGCAAGGGGCTGCATTTCTTACACCATCGTGTTGAGTAATTTAAAACTTTATGGGTCTACGCTCTGGGTTCATAGTCACATGGTAATGGCGGCGGAAACACTTCCCAGGTAACTTGTGGTCGGGACCTGTTCGTGTTATGAACAATTCTTTGTGGGAAAGATTATAGATGTTCACATTATTTTAGCTCTACTGGTTTTTACTTGCGTATCAATAATTTATAGTACGATAGACCTATATTAAGACAGACTGGATTTTTAGCTGACTGAGGTTTTCATTTCTTACCCGACTGCGTCAGAATGAGGGTAATGTTTTTCGAGCGTACGTATATATGTATGTTTGTTCGTACGTATCTCCATTTCTTTGGCTTGACGGATCGTGACGCATGACATATCACTAAAATTGTCTCAGATTGGAAAGTGACATAGGTTATATGATTTTTTAAAAAGGCGCCTGAATGTAGCGGAAAGAGAGCGGAGAACGAAGGACTTTTTTACTGTCACGACGATATGGGTATCAAATGAAAGCTAGTAAATAGACCTAATTATTAAATAATACTTTTACTTGAATGCTTTGCCTAAAATTTAACTATATAAAGCGTTAAATTAGACATTTTGAAGATAAGAACCTTTTACGCAGTCGGGTTTTTCGTTTTACTATTTTTAAATATGTTACTAGTTAGATCTTTAAAAAGACTCAAACGAATTTGCTAAAACGGAGATTCAAATTGCAAACCTACAGTATATTAACGCTAATTCTTACTCTTATTACTCTATTATTACTTCTTACTTCTATTATTAGATACTCTTATTACTTCTTACTCTATTCTTTACCCTTTGTTTTATTTACCCTAATACTTGAATTTGCGGTTGAACGTATAACTCAATTCCTACCTATTCAAACTCTGTCTTGAAACGAGAAATACCTGAATTCTATGTAGAAACCAGCTTTCATCAATCATTGAGAT
>DWNE01006332.1:0-13147 GCA_018249875.1 Cecropterus toxeus
GGCCAAGTCACACAACATTAACTATAATAATAAAGAAATCGCAGTAAGGAACCTTAGACTTGGCACGACTTTGTCTACATTTCATTACCTTTAAGAGATAAACAAGGAGCTTCATCGAGACTTGGTTAGTTTTTTACAAAATGTTTTTGGTAGGATTGAATTTTCGCATAGAGGATTGATTTGAATCACAACGCATGACTATCTTAAAGACGACATTACAAATCCAAAATGGCGGACGCTCCAAGATGGCGGACCAGTTAGTTTTTATGCACAAAAAGATTTTTCTGGAAAAAATGCAAAAAAAACAGTTTTTAAAACTTTTTTATTTATTATTCAATCAATAAACATTTTAAACAGATGGACAGAACCCAGATGGAAATATGGAGGTTATCGCAAAGTCCAATCTTAGCAGAGAAGGTGACCAATGAGCTGATGAAGTTTGGAAGATTGATTCGAATAAATAAGCCGACGTTCTCCCCCCTCGGGGTGTGCACCCTCGCCCGCCCTCTGCTTGTAAAGGTAAGCTTCAACCCTCTGTGGTCAGACTTCGGAGTGACCACCACTATTACTGTCTGATACAGGTGGTCTTAAAGGTGGTAGAATCAATGTTCGAGGTACCACCGCCACATCCATTTCTAGCGTAAACCAGTTCTTGCGTGAGGTGGAAGGATGTGGTTGCCGGCTCACTTGTATATGAGGCGACCATTTTAGTCCTCAGGAGTAGCAATACGTGTGTGATCGACTTCAGATAGAACCCCTGCTCTATAAGAAGTTGCTTGCAGACGTCCATGGGCAGCAGAAACCACTTACCATCAGGTGGACAGCATGATCGTTTGCTACTTCATTCTTTAAAAAAGTAGAAGTAGTAGATGAAGAATGGCAAAAACATAAATATTTGTGAAGTAGTAGAATCAGTATGATTCGTTCAGAAAACAGCAGCAGCAGTTCAGAAAACGCTCAGTGGCGTAGCAGTTCGTGCCACCAGGGACCAAGTTTCAATTGTCTGCCCATCCATTTAGGATTTCCCTTCGCTACTCCACTGCCACCTTATCGATCATGAAGAAGTTCTCCGTGCCTGTTGGTAGGTTATCCATTTACCCCTTAGCGGTAAGATATGAAGTAAAGTGTGGAGATACAATTATTATTAAATGTATGGATATGTTTTATGAATATTATGATAATCTTGTTACAGATAATCGGAGCTCTCATATCGTATTTAGTAACTTTGCTGCAGTTATCACAATAAGTAAAACGATTCGTTATAAATAAAAAGCAAGTTTTACTTTATATTTATGTAAAATTTCATGTAAATGGACAAGTGGTTCTAGCTTCATTGAGTAACAAACAGGCACACCAACTCATTTTTTTTTTTATACTTAAACCTAACGATAAGGCAGACGGGCTACCTGATGGTAAGTAGTCACCGTCGCCTATGGACATTTGCAACACCAGGGGAGCCGCCAATGCATCGCCGGCTTTGAAGGAGAACTCTTCACACCTTTTTTGAAGAGCCCCATGTCATAGCGCACTGGGAATACCTCGGGAGGAAGCTCATTCCACATCTTACACGTACGTGGTTGTTATATTATTAGCATTAGTATTTGTGTTAGTGTTAGTGTTAGTGTTAATGTTAGTGTTAATATAGGTGATCACTTTTTGTTCTGCTCTAACGCGTTAGATGATTGTGTGTAATAAAATATTTTCCACGTTATGAAATATAATTGATTTGATTCTGTTCAGTTCATTTTACTTATCCATTAATCTATTTTGTTTAGCGTGTAGCAATTTTAATATGATTCAAAGTTATGTTAATTTATCTACCTACCTTTTGAGGTTCAGTACTGGATTATTGATCCTGCCTTCTTGAGGAAAACTTCTAACTCTATTTTACGAATTTAACGAAACACTTTTGAAGTAATACATCTTTAGGCGCGTTATGAAAAAATTACGAGAGTGAAATTTGAAGATTCGTCATACTAAAGTTTTTTTTTTTTAAATCTCATTTATTTGGAAGTTTTTTGTACAATGTACATGACAACTCCATTATTTCTTAAGCTAAAATTATACAAAATAAAAATACTTGTCACATAAAAGAGTACAATTTCTTAAAATTATAACGATAGTGTTTATTGTATCCTATTTTGAAGGGATGCATTGATAAAAACATAAACGCGTTTTGCTTGTGCAGATGCTGGCGCTGCCAGAATACTCTGGAAAGCGCCAACATCGAACACATTTACTTGTAAACTTTTCATCAATGCCTCCCTTCTATTACGGTTATGAGTACATTCCAACAAAATATGTTGGATGTCTTCGGGCTTATTACAAACTATACAGTTTGGCGATAGTACCTTTTTCATTAAAAAACTAAAAACATTTAAAGGCATATGTCCCGATCGAGTCCTTAGCGCTACTACAAGCAACCGTCTACTTAATTTAACATTTATAAACCATGGTATACGAGGAGGTTCACACTGCATTGTTCTATACCAAATTCCTTTTTCAATAGATCTGCTATCAAAATATTCTCGCCATTTTTCCAAACACTTCATTTTAAATGAACCAAGTATTTCAGTATAATTTGGTTTAACAACAAAATTCTCTCCTTCCCTAGCTGCTCGATTCGCTAACAGGTCAGCCTCCTCGTTACCTAGTAGACCAATGTGTGATGGAACCCATTGCAATTTTAACTCCATGGATGCGTTGAAAGTTTGACTATGATATAGTATCTCAAGAATACGGTAAGCAATTGGAAAACCTCTATAACCCGAAATGCAACGCTCTATATGTTGCAATGAGCTTTTACTATCGGTTAAAATCAGTACTTTATTGATATTATTGTCTATTGCATATGACAAAGCTTTATAAATCGCAATCAATTCCAGCGACATGATCGAAACATTAGAAGCTATCTTAAACTGAGACCTGACTTTATTTTTCGGGTCATAATAAGACGCACCTAGACCATCAACATTTTTGGAACCATCTGTAAAAATTTGATGGTAATTACAGTAAATTTCATTTATTTCAGATAGCACATCAAATTTCAAAGTATTAGAATTATATAGTTTTTTAGACATTTTTAGGCAACTTAGATCGGTACGAATGTATTTTTTAGTATTTATATTGCTAATCCATGTATTTAAAGTGAACATATCCAACTGTTTACTAGAATAAATTTCATTATGACTTATTTCTCTCTGTATACTTGCTAGTAAAGGTCTCTTTTTATTAATCCAGTAACGGGCATAACATAAATTATTTAAATTATCCAATGTATTACTCGTTATATTATCTTCAAAAGAGTGCAATTTTAGGTTGTACTTATAACTTAAATATAATCTTCTTAGATACAAAGGGGGAATTGCTAGTTCAGACTCCATAACATGTATGGGTGTACTTTTAATAAATCCGCCAATTACCCGCAGCGCTTGATTTTGAACTTTATCTAGTTTAGATAGATGAACCTTTGCACTGTTGTCAAACAAAAAGGAGCCATAGTCCAATCTGCTTCTAATTAACGTAAAATATAACCTTCGTAGATGAGAAGGGTGAATTCCCCAAGAAGAGCTAGCTAAAACCTTAAATAAATTTAGAAACTTTTGCGTTTTTTGCCAAATCTCATTTATATGTTTCGCCCAACGTAGAGAACTATCTAGTATTAAGCCCAAATATTTGATGTCTTGAACAGATTCTAACAAACATCCATTTAAGTTAAGTCTAACATCATGTTTCCTCCGCCCTCTAGTGAATGCACAAAGCTTAGTTTTATCTGACGATATTCTCAATCCAATTTTTTCTACCAAAATACATATCATATTCAGAGCTTCTTGTAATCTAAAAGCATTATTACTCATATTATCACCAGTTACGTATAAAACAAAATCATCGGCATATTGAGCTATATAGACGTTTTGGATCTGTTTACATATTTCATGTGTTGCAATGTTAAATAAAAAGGGCGAAAGAGGGTCACCCTGGGCTAAGCCCATGGAGGTCCACCTACAAATATTACTACTATTATTTTGATCAACGTAAATTTTTAAATGCCTTTCGCTTAGAAATTCCCATAAATATTTACAAATATATTTTCCTACATTAAGTTCATTTAATACCAAAATGAGTTGATCTATCAATACGTGATTATAGGCATTTTTGATGTCTAAAAAACAAGCTAAAGTTGGATTACTATCACTAAGCCCTTTCTGAATTTGTGATACCAATCGAACCAAGCAATCTAAGCTGGATCGACACCGTCTGAATCCAATAGTAGTAAAAGATAAAAATTCGTTTTTTTCTGCATACCATTCTAACCGCTTTAAAATAAGGCAATGGAATATTTTACACATACACGACATTAGAGATATGGGTCTAATTTTGGGAATAGAGTTTGAAACATTATTGCACTTGGGTAGTGGAACAACTTTTATGTCACGCCACTGATACGGCACAATACCGGTTTTAAATATAAGATTATAGAGTTCTAGAAGATACAACTTTCCATTTAAAGGAAGATTATAAATCATCGAGTATGTTATATTATCATCGCCTGGTGCGGTGTCTTTCTTTTTAAGACAAACAATAAGTTCTTGTATTGTAAAATTGGATTCTAATATATTGTTATCACTTGTTATAAAAGGTGGACGAACTAAGACAGAATCAGGTGTTAATTCAAGAAGAAGTTCATGTTTTTGGTCATTAGTTACATTAATCTTCGATTTTTTATAGCCTTTGAACCATCGCATTTTTTGCCACAACTCTGTGCTAGAGGTGCTTTCGTTAATAGAGACACAAAATGCTTGCCAGCTAGTGGATTTAGCTTTTCGGATATCAGATTGGGATTTAGCTATCTCAGCCTCCAAATTGGTCAGATTTTGGGGTGTAGGGTTTCGTCTAAAATTTCGAAGCGCTAATCTACGCTTTGCTACAACTTTTGAAAGAGCCGGTGACCAATATCCTTTCGGTTTAAATTTATTCTGTGGAGATATGTTTACTTTCACTACAGGTATATTATTATGAGCTGACATTATTATATGACGATGTAGGAAATCATAATTATTCTGGACATTTATACTAAAGTTTTGTGTGCTAAAACTTTGTTCAAGGTCTTTGCGATACTGAGTCCAGTCTGCTAATTTAAAATTTAATTTTTCCGTTGATAATATTGAGTCGTAGTGATTCCAAATGATTTTTATGATTAAATGATCGCTGCCTAAGCATTCATTTGTGACATTCCATTGAAAATTAACTGCAATGTCTGCAGATGAGAAACTTATATCTGGAGATGACTCTTGCAATATATTATTAACTAATTTCAGTCTAGTAGGTGATCCGTTATTTAGAGACACAAAGTTGTGTTCTAACGAAGAGTCCATCAATTGAATACCTCGCGTGTCATTTTTGTGTGACCAATTAGTGTGGTGCGCATTAAAATCACCCGCAATTAAGGTTTTATTCGAAAACATTGAGAATAGTTCATCCCAGTCTGATTGAGAGGTCCTTACAGACGATGGGCAATAAACCGAAATAATATTTTCTAAATTATTAAGATTAAAGATCTTAACATGAATACACTCTATACCTGGGTTTCTTAAAGCAATACGACAACTTTGCACACTAAGGGAGTTACGAGTTAATATTGCAACACCCCCATATGAATCAATCCTATCCTTTCTATGTATATTATAGCCAGAAATATTAATTAAATGATCTGAATTTAGCCAAGTTTCGCTTAAAATTGCTATATGGACATTTTCTTGACAAAGCAGGGCGTCAAACATAGCTAACTTTGGTTTTAAGCTTTGTGAATTCCACTGAAATAGTGTCAACGAGATGTTTTTATAGGTGCTATCCATTAAATAGCATGTTAAATATATGCTCAATCCAGTTTACTCCACCAGCCAAACTAGAAAAGAACCTCGTGAACTGCTTCAAAACAAAATTTAACACAAGCTTTACCTTTTCACTTGTAGAGCAATTAGAAAATACTATTTCCTTAATTTTACGAAAAACGTATTTAAAATTGATTTTCTTATAATTCCTCTCCGTTGAGTTATCATCATCTGTCTCCTCGGAATTAGTATGATATTCTTCTTCATTTTCACTTACATATGTCCTATTTTCGCTGTTTATATGTTGTTTTTTACGATTGCGTTTTTTCCTTTGTTTACTACTTGGAGTTGGTGTAGTTTTAATAATCTTGTTCGGCGGAGAGTCATTGCAGACAACCATGGAAGAGGTATTTTCTTGTAAAATAGGCTCAGTAATGACAACATCTCTGTAGGTCTTACTTGTCGATGGATGTATTATATTTTCTTTTATCGGAGCTTGAGACTCAAGTTCTGTGATGGTATCCTCGTTTTTGTTGCGCCTTCTTTCAAGATAGATATCGAGAGCTTTCCTATACATGCAATTTTCTTAGGACATAATTTCTCGTATATCTTTTTCTTTCTTAAATTGTGGACATGTCTTACTTAAGGCCATATGAGCTCCATTACAATTGACACACTTGAACGAAGTAGTCGCACAGTTAGCGTGGTGTCCCCCACACTTGGGACATATGATCTTCTTAGAAGGACAAAAACGTGCAGTATGCCCGTATTTCCAGCAACCGGCACATTGAGTTACTGGAAAGACGTATGGTTCTACTTCGAACCGACACCCGTACATCAACACGAACGGGGGCAGAGTAGAACTTTTAAAAGTAACTCTGACAGTTTCACTGTCTTTCCACTCACCTTTTTCAGTGAAACGTTTCAATCTAGTCATCGAAACAATATCATAGATACATTCTAAGTTTTCCATCAGTTCTTCTGTCTCCGTCCCTAAATCTATTTTCCTTAAAATCCCGTAAGATAAGCACACTTCATCTGTCAGTAAACATCTATATCCTAAATCTTTAAATTTTGCGTTATTTAATAATATTTGAGCATCACACTTTTTTTCAAATTGAATTAAAATTTTGTATGGGCTCTTGTACTTAATTTTGACAATGTTCAGAATTTTTTCTTCTCTCAATAATTTTGCTAACCCTACTTGTTTAGGTAATGCTTGCGTCGATGTTATGCTGATTTCCACCTTGTCGTTATTCTTGGCTCCCGAGTCATTATTGTTTGACGTACTTCTTAGTAGACGCTTTGGCTTTCGTCTTATAATTGTAAATCCACCTTCTTCTTCTATATTTTCTTCACTTTCTGATCTCACCCTTTTTCCTGGCCTTTCTGACAAATCGTTTAAATGTGTATCTATACTTTCTACATTCTCCTGCTCCATAGTGTTCTCTACTTGCTGGCTACTATTCCTATTACTAGGAAGCCGAGCGGTTATAATATCGTTATCATCACTCATTTTACCATGATAAAAATTGAGGGTATGTGTGAAAAAATGCACTTATCGTATGAACCGATACGTACGCTCGCAACGGTGGTACGCGCGACACTGGTTTATGAAGGTGGTAGGACTCTTGGTTGTTCGTGGAGGAGCCATCGTCATAGGTTTTTTCGTTGCCTTTTTTTCTGCAGTATTAAGCTGTGTACTGGTTTGGAGGTATGGTAAGGGAGACGTACCTTTCCGAAGCGTTCCAACTTACTCCTGAAGGATAGTAATAAACACAGATATTGATAAGCGGCGGAGGTCCCTTTTCGTCGTGCGGGTTGCATGTTCGTTTCCTACTTCTACAACATAAACAACCTTTACCCTTGAATTCTGTATTTATTTACAGCTTATACTCTACATACTTGAAGTCTTTGTGTCCATAAAATCTTATCATAAAAGGTACATCGGATTTACACATGATTCAGTATTGTTTAGATGTGGTTAAGCAGAAATGTTTGAATTTTGAATTTACTCTTATATATCGTGTGATATGCAAGATCACAAGAGAAATTACCTTCGGGCGCTTTTTTTTATTCAATGGATCAATATCTTTAATCAATATCGTTGTTGAAATCGACAAGTCCACAACGAAACAATAAAAAATAATTGTGATTAAATTCAATGGAATAAAATAAAAAACTACAATGGATTGGCAGTAGCCGTTACTATGAGCAGTTAACAGTTGCCAGTTAATGAAGATGAAGACATTGACGCTCACCGCAATTCATAATTAAATATATTTTCACTCCGATAGTGATAGGTATCAGTTGGTTATTAAAATATTCTGATAATAATTATACTTTTTTTCTTTTTTTATTAGACGGATGTAGCAAATGAACCTGCAGTCTACCTCTACCGGTTACTGTCGTCCAAGGACATCAGTATGCGACTTCATGTAGAAGGGGACTCTATCTGAAGACATCACAGATGCGTTGCTATTTCCGAGAACTTAGATGGTCGCTTCATATATAAGTGAGCACACACACCACCCTTCCACCGAATTGCAAGAACTGCTTAACGCTTGAAGTAGTCGTGTAGCGGTGGTACCTAACCTACTTTCACCGTCAAACTACATTGGTTCTATCGCCTGGAAAATTGTTAAATATACTATTCTTCTTAGTATATAGTATAGTATAACTAGTAAATAGTTAAAATATCCTGCTCCTCATCCTTATTCCTCAATAAAGGTTAAGTTAAATTATCGATGAATATCGATACTAATGCTTCGTGGCAAATTACAAGCATACCGGCAATGCTTATGGTCAATTCGCTCGAACTATAGATAAAAAATGCAACAGATTCAAGCTAACACGAGGCTGCAAAGTGGCACAATGGGTCACATTGAGGAGTGGGCGTCCTTGGCGCCCGATATAGCCGTAGCCCACATATCGCCCTCGAGCAAACGTGCGTAAGGAACAAATTAACTATTTACTCCTGATAATAATGCTCTTTGAAAAGTATAATAAATAGTCGTAAGCAATCTCGTTTTGGAGCTAAATAAATAACTGAAGTTTGATAAGCGTTTGCGTGGCGGTTGCTCTTTTTAGATCCTCGTGGGAGTTGAAAACGTAGGTTTTTCCTCTAGGTTTTACAGCACACTATGCTTGAGATGACATTCCAACTTATTGTTCCAAAAGAACAAAGCCTTACATTCCGACATTTTAAAAAATGTCAATACAATCGGAGGTGGCGGGAGAGGGGTGATTTTCATTTGAGACCTACCTATGCGATTATGGCTTATACAGAAAAATGAAAAACAAAAAAAAGGACAATATACCCTTATATACATTATTCTATTTTATATTTTTACCTACGCGTTTCAAAATCAAAGAAAAATGGATACACAGAAACGAAATGAGTCATGCAACCTAAGTATCATTAAATGGAACTCTAAAATTGAAGTTGTGTTCATCAAATGAATCTGTAACTAATCTTTAACAAGTTTAACCGCAAGAGCTATTGATATACCTACTTGTTGAGATAAAAGTATTCGAATTCATTTTTATGTACATTGTGAGTTACGTCACTTCGACAGTCAAACATTGTTACCGTTAACGTAACCTCTGCAGCGAGCTGCACTGCGCACTGTTATTGTTCTTCATTCCGAGCATAGAGTAATGCTCACCAGAGCCAGACAAAACTGCGCATCGGACTGTACTAAAACATTACGTCTCCACATGGATTGTGGTGACGGGATGTTTTGCTCTTTTTTGTTTATTTATTTATTTACCGCGGCTAATAAATTAACTTAGCTATTCAACGTGATAATGCCAGCATTCTGGAAACTCACCCGAAGTTAGCCTTTAAAATTTAATATGGTTTCTCTCTACATAATATACGTTTTTTTATATTTTTATATCTATATGATTATAAAATTAACTAATATTTTTTTTTGTTATTTTCAAATAAATTCATATTTGTGTATTTTTATAACTTTGTTATTTTTTGTATACAGTTTAATTCCACTTTAAGAGCTGATGGATATTGCCACTACCTTAAAAATCTTAGAACGTTGCTATTTATTTTTTTCGAGCGGTTACAACATTTGAGTTACATGGCAATGTCGATTACACTACCGTCACGGCAGCGTTACAATCTGGGTAATAGCGCAGCTTCTGTGACAAACTACACTGTGTACACTTGTTCCTAATTCCGAGCATAAAGTGTTGGAGTGCTAGTTACGCAGAGTTGAGTTTTCCGGTTTGACGTAAAGATTAAATGAAGGCTTTTCCTGAAGTTCGCGCTTCGTACAACAGACGGATGGGAGCGTATTTCCTTATTATTTGTTTTTTAAGCACACAAAATTACTCTTCTGTTGCAATTATTAAAAAAAAACCGCGTTCTTCTAAATCTGTGCATACAGAAGTAATAAAATTAAATGGCTGTATGTGATTTAGAAATATCTCACTACAAGCATACATTAATAATTGTGCTTCAAAATTCCCGCTACTATAGTTCAAAAGCTGCTTATTACAATTTGTTGTACAGACTAATTTGATTAAAAACAATTCGAATTATGGGAACGAACAGCGTTTTATGTACATTTAACAATATGCTGTAAGGTGATTTGTGCAAAAGATATCTTTGCAAATATCTTTCTTCTATCTATATTCTTCCTTCCATCTTGAATACAAAAATACTCGTAAAATATTATATTTACTTGTTGACTGACTTACTTTAACTAAATTCTAAACTACTAAATAAAAGAGAAAAGTTAATTCGTGCAAATATAAAACCGTTTCTTTATAGTATTTTTATGTGTCATCCCATCTTAATGGTACCAAAACATATTTTATAGTTTTCTCTGTTCATATTTACTCTGCGCTAAAGTTTTAGAAGGCTGTAAACATTTAATAGGGTAAGTTTTACGACGGGCGGCGGCGGAAGGTAGAGGGTTAGGGGAACTGTTCAATCTAAGCCTGTATTTATATATTTTTAATGATCTTAACCTTACGGGTACAATTGGATTTGGTTTTTGTGGAATTGGCCGGGTGAAGGACTAAAGGGTATGCTGTTGGCTACAACCTGTCTTGCAGACGGCTACATAAGTCTCGCAACTTACCCTATTTTTGATTTTTAAGGTTTCTTGTCCAAAGGGAAAATACGGAACCCTTTTACTTAGATTCCGCTGTCCGTCTGGCTGTCCGTCCGTCTTTCTCTCACCAGGGTGTATCTCATGAACCGTGATAGCTAGACAGTTGCAATTTTCACAGATGACGTAGATATACATATCCGTTGCCGCTATAAAATTAACATTTAAGGTAGTCTCTCATACAACAAACGTGACTTTTTTTAATTTTGCATCTGTAATCAAATTTATGTCACTAAAAATTGAAGCATACGGAGAAACCGTTAGAATTAAAAGAGTGGAATCCGAGGAGGATCTCAAAGGCTGACGATAGAATATGATAAATATATTTTATCTAAGATTCTTTTTGTATATTGATTTGAGCGTATATCTACAAACTATAAAATATTTTATATTTATCTGCAGACCTAACCTTCGACAAAACAAAATTAAGAATATTTAAAACATAATAATTATGTACAATGGTATTTAATTAAATGTCTGTGTAAATTTGCAGGAAGTGCATAATGATTGATTACATTTTGTTTGATGTACGCAAAAACATATTAAGAGTATTTTATTATTGCGAAAAAAAGTCTCATTAACTACATACATATAGTTCAACGAAATTTCTCATGGGCCTATCTATATAATGGTACGTGCAGCGAAAAATTGTGGTTATAAATAGAGAGTGTGAGATTTTACCTTAGTTAAAGTTTATGTAGAGAAAGAATGTCTCTCCCAATAATATTTGCACGTACCTACCTAGCCTTGAAAGTAGGTAGTTAACGTAAATGTTTCCTATTCATATTATAAAAAAAAAACTTAACAGCAGCTTACAATTAACGCATATTGTAGTTTTAGACTTCTTTAGCTGCACTTTAATATATTCAATTAAAATACGCTATTATGGTATCTATCAATTAAAAAAAAAGAATATTAAAAAAATATATATTTAATTCATAAAATTTTAATGGAAATTATGAAACCATTAAAATACCTAAACAGTTCATATTTATTTTAAACTAAAAATATTTCAAGGTAATGAAATATACCAAACCGTATTTAGAAAACAAATGTCCCCTTGTACAGTATGCCTTATAACAAAACAAGATATGTATGTGCATTTAAAATCAATATAAAACTCGTTTATAATAATTGTAAACATTATATAAAAATAGATTTAATCAAGCACTCAATTATACACCAATATATTTACATTATTGATAAATTGCGGAGAATGAAAAACTAAAACAAAAACAAGCGATCTGCGTTTTTTATGTGACCTCAGTGTCTCAGGCGCCGACACAGGTATCATAACCTAGCAATTACAAACGACCTTTTCGACTTACATTGGAAACAAATAGTACACAAAATGTTAAAGGATTTATATGTATGTATTTATATTTATATGTAATACACTTTTTTATCTGATTGAATTTGCAAACGAGCATGTCACCTGATGGTTAGTGGCTACTGCAACTCATGGACATCTGTAAGCAAGCTCATACAGAACAGGTGTTGTATCTGAAATCGATCACAGTTGTGTTGCTGCTCCTGAGGACTAGGATGGTCGTCCCATATATAAGTGAGCAGGCAACCGCACCCTTCCTACGAAACGCAAGAACTGCTTCACGCTAGAAATAGGTCTGCCGGTGGTACCTCCCCGGTCGAACTACACTGGTTCTACGATGATTCTGTTTGTTGTCGGTTTTCAATTTACCACTCCTTCCCGTGGATGTCTTAGGAGGCGATAAGACTAAGAAATAAAATTTAAGGGATCAGAGGCATCGTCATTCTTTTAAACATATAATAATAAAGTAATTGTATTAATAATAATAACTCAGTGGTCAAATACAGCTTACAACCTGAATGTTGAAGGATTTAAGTGAAATATAAGCGAGCTTTAAGCCCATCTCTAATCTTGCAATATTATATTTAGATTTACTCGTATACGATTTCTAGCTAATATCGAAGCCACCATATGTTGCATCTAAACATATACACTTGTATAAAATTTATATCCGAAAAAAAAAATACTTACGTATTAATAGAGGCCAAATTCTTAAAAAAATAGTTCGAATCGAAAACCTCCTCTTTCGTTGAAATCGGTTAAAATATCGGCCTTCTAAAGTATTGAGATCTAAAATTATATCAAATTCATTTCACAACTTTATTCAAAGTAAATTACATACCCAACAAACT
>DWNE01006333.1:0-13146 GCA_018249875.1 Cecropterus toxeus
AAACACCCAGACCCAGAACAGAAATCTAAACTCATCATTCATATTTCTGTCTGGCCGGGAATCGAACCCACTGCGCGACAGACCGGTATGGTAACCGCTCGGCCACGCGGGTCGTCACGCGGGGATTGTAATTAAGTGCCTTGATATTCAATTTGTTGTAATCATTAAGTTCTAAATATCCTAAATATTAACAATAAACAATATACCTATATCCTTATTTACATAAAATCCGTAGAATAATTAATAAACCCACAGAATTAAAAGAAACAACCTTAATGAGAAATGCCTATAATATTTTAATGAGCTATTAAAGTATAATATGATGTTTGTGTGTCAATAAATAAATATATTTTTTTTATAAAGATTTATGCTTTATATTTCCGTGTAAAGACAAGACAAAGAAAGAAGATTAGCTATTACTATTTGTATTAAAGTTAGAAATGTATAAAACGAATAAAGTTTCTTTTGGTAAACGTTCAAAGCCAAACAAACAAAAACACTATAAATGCACGCAAACCCGCGCGCGACGCTAGTTAAAAATGCAGATCGAACTTTACTTTGTCATAAATTGTTCAAATCTATGTTCTCACTCCAATACACAGCTGATAGAGTAGAGTGAGCGAGATGGCTATACAAATGCAAAAAAAAAGATTAACATAATTGTATTAGCATCTCGGCTATTAATATTTATATCATGCCTAAATACTTTAAAACTACATAATAAAGAATTAACGTTAAATAACATCTATTCACGTTCAAACTTTGCCTAATAACACATCCGGGTATAGCAATAAAAATCGAATCTTATTATGCTAATAAAAAAATCAATGATTTCATTCAAATAAAAATCATGTCACGTAAAATCCTCATTCAAAGTGCTTACGAGATTTAAATCACCGAGAATATAGAGAATATACTCGAGTGCGGTAAACGTCCATTCTACTATTATTGGCGCAATCTATATTTATAACGCTGCGACAAAAAAAGATAACCTAAAACCATTCCAAAACTAAATAGTCCTCGCGACCCGAACATAATTGCACGCACACATCCCAACAAGAAACATCAATCACTCACACCCACACGCAACGAAGTATATAACACGTAATACATAACCTGACAAAGGCATAGTACATAGCATTATTTACATACGAGTTCAATCGATTGAAGAAAACTAAACAAAAGCTTGAGATACAGGCAAAGGTCACAAGACAATCTGCCAACCGGTGCGTTTTGCAAGCGACCGCAATGCATTTGGCAACATTGCAAATCAAGTTTCCAAACAAATACATACGCATCAAACGCATACATGGGCCATAGGGCTACCATAATAATCGCACACCTCACTATATTACAAAAATAATCTAATTCCTACTAATCCTTAGTCAATCACAAGACTACCAACCACACGTAAATAAACTCACGCACACATAGACAAGCACTATCTTATCCCACTTATATACATAAGTATATAACGAATGTAAAACAGATGTTTTACTATTTCGTCTATTATAAAAATAATTCAATCATAATTAGAAAGTAACCTAAAATATGCTTTTGCCGGAAACACTGATATAGGCGGGTTAACCTAGGTCATTGGAATCTATTCCTCTACTTTCGCTCGGTTAGTTATCAAGAATAACTATGAGTGTCGTCAGCAATAATTGCAACGTGTTCTAATGCTATTATAATTGAAGAACTGCTTTAAAAATAGAAAAAAACATAGGCAAATCGAGTGATCCTTGCCATCAAAACATTGCCCTCGCAAACGATGTCCTATGTTGACAACGTTCTTCTTAAATTGTTGCAAACATGGCGACCGATATCTGGGCTTCTCGCACAGCCCGTGAACGCAAAATCATGTAACAAACCTAATGCAAAGCTGTGTAACGTAAGCAAAAAATATCCTAAGGTGTATCTACAGGGCCTGTTTTAGAACTGTCCCTCATCGCAAAACCGCTCAACTTAGGACTCCCAATTTTTTTCACACGGTTCCCCATTCTACAAAGAGCTGAAAAACCAGTATGGTTGCGTAAATTGCTATGATTTTCTGTTATAACTTACCACTGCCGCTTTGAGTAGTTCCTTGTAATTGAACACTGGATATTTACTTTCGTTGCTTTCATCCAAATTTACAGTTATTCTCACTGTTTTAGTCACTTTATTCTTTCCACTTTTTGGTTCACCCACTGTTATAAGAGAAGCACGTTTAGGGTCCGACATTTTCCACGAAATTCGAGTATAAAATGATTTTTTTCAAAGCATGACACGGCCTGCATTTTCAAACTGTGTAGCACATTGCCACCATGTTGGAATTCATTGTTTGGGTTGTGAGCGCCACGGATAAATTAGGAACTATACAATGATTCTCTCCGATCGAACATAGATGGCAGGAAAAAATTGACTTACTCACACACAGATGTCACTATAAGCAAACTATTTCATCAATATTTAAAACAAAGCAGATAAAAGAGAAGTGCAATAATTTGTGCAAAGACTTAAAAATATTTTGCTGATTTTTGAGTACTAAGTGTAGTGTAAAAGATTGTAAATTTAATAATAGCGTTTTACAAGACATAACTGAGTTCATATTCTGTGCAAACGTCAGTTTTACACGTGATTGTACCATTTACTTTCCTTAGATTTTAATAGATGGCGCTTAATTCTACGCCTTTTGTGTATTTATGTAATGTAATAATGTATATAAATGTAGAGGTATTTTAGGGATATAACTTTATGAGGTGAGGGCCTCAAATATTTATGTTTAAAAGATAAATATATATATTTTATTTATTTAGTTATAAAGAATACATACTTAAAATAATAATTACAATATAGCGTCATAAATGAGCATGCAGTCCATCTGACACCTTAAATAAATAATTAGCGATTTCTCCATTGATTTTAATTTACAACCAACCATAAGATTTCATTGATATTATTCTTTGATTGCTGTTATAGAAATCTTTTTTGCTCCACAAGTTGCAACGCCTATAGATATTGGCAAGTTCAACATAATTATGACGTCAAATTGCTTTATCTTTATCAAAGACAAAAAATGTTTAGTCGTAAGCATTTTTGCGTGAATCAAACATTTATAATAACTAGGCCTCTATAATACTATTATAATTGTATATTGTACTTTATTATGAAACGAAATATTTTTCTACCTTTTATAGCTAATATATTTTATTTCCTGAAAAAAATTGGAACTTAATAATACCCATTAAACCTCTAATAAAATAAACTGAATAATATTAAGATTCCTTGTAGCACCAAAATTCTGTTTTATTTAATAATAGTTTTTTAAGTAAACTTAGTTAAAACACTTCTCGGGATAATTCTTCGTAAGCACTACGGTAGTAATATTGAATGGCTAACGAAAATTACATCTTAGCCTTTAGGCTAGACCCAAATTAGGCAACGCTACCCTTACTTCACCGAAAGTCGCCAATTACAAACTCAATTCTAACTTAACGGAGTGTGGTTATTAAAAAAAATGACACTATCAGCAGAAATGAGGGAGACGGGGGTTTCGAAAAACGTTGATGAGTTCAACATTATGAGCCTGATTCCTATTAAGATAAGCGACATTAGTCTCACTTAAGCTGCCTTCACTTGGTTCATTGGTTGAATGGAATCTGAGTTCTTTTGAAAGGACTTTTATCTTTTCAAAGTACCACATCGATGGTTCAATCTACCTTGCAAATGCTTTGTATTAAATTGGAGTAACAAAGGATTGTTCACCCTCATGGTACACTACCTTATTCGCGTGGATTTGCCGTTTTGGTCATGTTTCTCATGTAAATGAGTATCCTGTATCCTGTTAATCTAGCTCATAAACTATGCAGGTGCATTGGTTCTCCTAAAAACCTTTAATTGTCCTGTTTAAGAATAACATGATTTACACCACAACACAATAACCACTGTTAGTAAAAGGCAGAAATAGGGGTTGCGTTGGCCGGCCCTGTAGTTCCAGGATCAGAATAGTACTACGGTATTATCTGCCTGTCGTTAGAGGTCAAAACACCCAGCCAAGCGACCCCGAAAAATCCCACATGAGTAGTACCACCTTTAAATGTTTTTGAATGTTTCTATAATTGGTACCACAAAGCCTCTATCTAATCAAGGTATTAGGTAATAGCCTTTATTTGAGAACGCATTCACGTATTTAGTTCTCCAGAGACCAGAATAACGTAATCACTAAAATCTAGTAAAGGAAATCGAAAACAGGCACAGGTGAAGGGGTAAAAATACGTAACCCTAAAAGCGAAGCATTCATTCACACAGAAATCGCTGGAGATTAAATTAATTGGACAAGGATGGATGACTTCGTGTACACCTGATAGATTCGGTCCGTTCCCATAATCCACTTTGCGACATGTGACAGATAAATGGACAGGTGTTCGAAAGGGAAATGAAACAGCCATGTAATAAAAACATTTGGTAAAAGTTTGCCTGATTATTTTTTCTTTTTGGATACGTTTGTACATGATTTATTTGCGATTTTTACTATATAATTAATCATTGGAGTAATATGGCCGAATATTATTATACTCTACGCCTCCCTAAGTCATACAGAAAGTCCTCTGCTCGGGTCACTAAAAGGCTGATGGTCCTAATATCACGATTCCTTCTCTGACTTTAATGGACAAGGATTCATATTTTTTTAGATGTATTAGCAAACTCCACATAGAATAGAGTTACTATCTGAAATCAATTACAGACGCGTTGCTACTCGTTAGGACTAAGGTGATTGCGTCGTGTTTTAGTCAACCGGCATCTTTAAAGGAAATGCATGAAATGCTTCTCACTAGAAGTAGGTGTGGTTGTAGTATATTTTTTGTCATATTAAAACAGCAAACGAGCATGCAGCCCACCTGATGGTAAGTGGCTACTGCCACCTATAGACATAAGCAACTTCATATACCTAGGACAGTGATTCTATGTAAAGTGAGGAGTAGCATCACATCACACACAGGACAAATCATCTGTGATCGTCTTCAGATAGAATCCCTGTTCTATAAGAATTTGCTTACAGATGACCATGGATGGCAGTAAACACTTACCATCAGGTGGGCTGCATGCTCGTTTGTTATTCCATTCTTATAAAAAATAAGATTTTTTTATTTTTATTTTGGAACGAAATTTCAATCTTATATTTTTAGTGGTTCGCATATTTCAAGCCTTCTAGGTTGAGCTAAACTGAGCTAGCAAATAAAGCAACATATCCGTTAACTTCGTTATCCCGCCACCCGCAATTCGGTCAGTGTAACTGCACCAGCCCGCAGATCGAGTGAAGTTGAGCTAATATCGTTACAGTTCTACTACCTAGAGGTTGGGTTCTCATCATACAGTTACCAATTTAAAAAAGAATCGTTGCAATTCTTGTCTATACTTTTGTTTTGGTTATGAATAGAAATAGAAAACTTTATTCCCAACTCACATGCAACAAAAAAGAATAACATTATAATTAATAATTATTATGACAGTGAAAGAAAAAGAGATGAACATGGAAACTTAACACTATAAAATATAATAACATTATACTATATAATCAAATAAAACCTTTTATATATTTTTTAAGTTAAACATCTGCTGGTAAACATAATTTTTGGGTAGGCGACGCTTGCATTTATTTATTTATGCGCCATCTGTTATACATTATCGGAACTATTTGTTTAGTATAGAATAAAACTAAAGGGGCTGCGGTATTAGTTCGACTTAGTGCGGCGTATTGTTCGTAGACGACGTTGTTTTCATTTGTGACCGATTTCAGTTTCTAATATAATCCTATCTGGTATTAAATATAGACGTCCATGGGCGGTTATGATATAAAAAGTAGCAAATGAGCATTTACAACACTTGATAATGAGTGGCCACCGATACTCATTATCATTTAATCATTCAATGTAAGTCACAAAGGGTACTTTCGTCATAATTTTACTAAAATGTCTCTCTTTTAAGGAACGTACTCAAACCATATGCTCATTTTAAAAAAGGGGAAGGGGAGATTTAATTTACGCACTTTTTCAAGTTATTCAAATATGGCAAACTTTAACTTTCTGTTCACAAAAAATGTCTGAAATCCGTATATTATATGAATTACTAAGTGAAAAGAGAAGAAGGGGCTCTACTTATATACTACGGATGGTTACCAAGACTCAAAACTAGTCAGAAATAGGTCACGTGGTCAGAAATAGAGAACGTACCTACCCAGTTCCCTTATCCGTTTTTATGTAAGAACGGCTTTGAGAGAACCCAGAGTAAGCAGTGGCCAATCAACGCCACGTTCGTTAAACTGAAATTGTACTCGCCCGCTCAAACGTAGCACGAAATTCCAGTGATCCTCCAATATACGGGCGCAGTTCCAGAATATTATTCATTAGGGAAAATGAAATTTGACCTCTCGACGAACTGTTTTATAAGGCGATTGTTGCCCGAACATTGCGTTTCGTTAATGGCAGCTAGAGGGCACGTAATCCCAAGATTTGTTGGGGTGACTTCGTCCTTGTTGCATTGTCGGCGATGAGATGATGAGCGATTTTTTTCTAGTGATTTCTCGGTCGGATTGTAAGTTATTGGTTTGGGTGGAAGTAAGGTCGTTTGATATTAAGATTGAATGCACTCATATAAATTCAATGTTAAACCTATGACATAAAAAGGTAGCTCAATTAATAAATATTTCATATATTATGACTATTAACAAAACTTTAAAATAACAAAGAAAAAGGTAGGGCAAGAAACGAGTTTTTTAGTGTTTATGTTGTACTAATTGTCTTGCGGTTTCACCTGTGGTAAAAAGTTGCATAACTTTAAATAATAATGAGTTTTAATATGGATTTAAATGAAAGAAAGACTAAATGTTACTTTAACATACGGACTATATATATCGTTTCTCCCAATTCTCCTTTTTGCAAATTAACGCGAAGTGTATGGCAGCAAACGGACTCCAGTCCGTTTGATGTTGTGGTTTTTTGCACCCCGTAGTAATTTAACAGTAGTCGTTACTGATATTGATTAATGGAGCGCTACCTCAATATTCCTTATTCTGAATTAGAATACTTAATTAGGCTACGCGATTATTATTAAGTTAGTTAGTGAATGACTGAGTGAGTAACTCTTATTTTCTACCTCGCTTAGCGCTATCGTGTCAGTCCCTACAGTGGAACACCACCCTGTCAGAGTGAATAGATTAAAATCCTTTAAATTTTATCATCCCACGGATTCGGTTTTGAAGGAACGACGGCGATTATATTTCTAAATCATCATTAACTGCTGATTTATGGGCAGTCTGTGCAAATGGCCTTCTATGGGGTCGGATCTCATTAAAAAGCAAGATTTCGTAATAGCTACTCTTATTGGACTCCAGAGAAATGGACCTTTTGTTCACGTAAAATATTTATGCTCATCAAAAGTATGAAATCGTATCAATCAAAGGAACAATAGTCGGGCCTTGCTAGATAAGAAAACTGTATGTGCCTATATAGAATATATCGCCTTGTTTCCTTACTAATATATATTAGAAGTCATATTTGACCCTAGGTCGATTTTATATTTATATTATATAGGTACATATATTTATATTTAGATTGGTCTATTTACTAGCTTTCATTTGATACCCATATTGTCGTAATAGTAAAAAAATTCGTCTCTTCCCCCCTTTTCCTTTATTTCCAAGTGCCTTTTTTTTAATTACATAGCCTATGTCAAATTGAGACGATTCTAAAACGACAAACGTCAAAATCCGTCAAGCCGTTTGGACTGTAGCGCGTGCCAAAGAAATGGACATACATTTGTATGTTTGTACAAACCAACATACATACATACAGATGCTCCAAAAACATTACCCTCCTTCTGACGCAGTCGGGTAAAATATAGACATGTCATGTCATCATTGCCAATCCATTAGTATCCCACTGCTGGGCACGGGTCTACTCTCAGAATAAGAGAGTTTTGGCCATTGTCCACCACGCTGGACAATTGCGAATTGGTAAACTTCACACTCCTTTGAAAACTTTCTGTTAACCTAGGTCATAGATTTTATCTGTGCGTTCACCGAAATCCGACCAGAAATAATGCTCACAAACTCGCTTTTGTAATATTAATAAGATAAGATATATTTAATACTTATTAGGTGATCAGTTTTAAATAACCCTTTGTACGTATAGAATAATGTAGGTTTGCATAAACTATATAATTAATGGATTTAGTTCATCGGTCGGTTGGACGCAAAGATGTCAGCTGAGTAGGGTTTCAATGATTTGAGATACCGCGGGATTAGTCCCATTTATTATAAATGTTTTATGTCATACTAAAATAGTCTACATCGGCGTAATTTGTGTGTTTGTTACTCCATTTTGTTGTTTGATACAAAAACTATTGATTGGATTTGAATGAAATTTGGCACTAAGATCGTTCATGGCGTGGATTAACACAGAATACTCTTTACCGTGTAAATCTAGTGTTATATGTATTATTTAGAAATCATCACTTTAATTAATATTGGTGATTATATAACGATCCGCGTGGCGAGGAGGTCACCATATTGGTCTGAGAGGCAGTGGTATTATAGTTTGACCCCGGCCAAATATATATCCACATGACGCAATTAGATTTATACTCTGGGTCTGGGTGTTTATCTGGGTGTGTAAGTGATTTATAGTCCATGGCACGTACGACACAGAAAAACCGATGTGCGGTTATGTGCATACAAAGTGTCATTGTAATACTTAAAGAAAAACATGTATTATTTATTAAAAACGGCTGCAGATTATATATACAATGAAGACAATAAAATATGATGCCGATTACTACGTTTCATTCATTTGTATTTCACTGTACCCAAGCCTAAAGTCAGAATGTTTTATACCGTTAATAAAATATCCTTTATATTAAAAGTTACATGGTATCCCTACATTGGTGACGTTGTGAAATTACTTAGCCCGAACACAAGGAAGCGATGCATGTCAATGACAAATACTTAGCATATTTAATCAGTTTCTGGAAAGCTTGGCTTTTAGATATCATGCTGAAATTAGTTGAAAGCGAGAATCTAGAAGATCTAAGATCGAAAGACCTCTTTTTAGTAGTGTGGCGATACCCATGGATGCAATGATATCCTAGTTATTGATCTCGAGTAAAAAAGCGGCACTACTGTACCATTCTTTTCTCGAAGCATTTGTATTATCTGGCCTTTCAATCGGGTTCCAGAATCCAATACCAGGAAATCAGGAAAAGACATGCCTGAGGATTATATAAATCTAGATGTGTACTACTGTGTAAAGTTAGTACCTACTGGTCAAATACGAATTGGTAGACTTTCCGCATCTTTCCTCCGTAGTTTCCTCGCGATATTTCTTTTCTGTGAGGCAGTGATAACTAATTTTTAATACGCATATCATGTTTGAGAAACTTGATAAAAACAAGAAACAATGTAACAAAATAATGTAACTTGTTAAAAATACTATAATAAAAAACCTGACTGTTTATAAGATTTTTTTTTGGTTCATAATGATAAATTTACTTTAATGGTTTATATTAGATTCGGACAAAATTGTCAAGAAAAGTATAATTACATATATTTTTTTAGAATTGTCTTTTTACTAGCTTTCGTTTCAAAAAGTTGTCCTTCCTCTCTTTCTCCCCTGCATATAGCTTATGTCATTCTGCAAACTGAGACGATTCTCATGATATATCATACGTCGAAATCCGTCAAGCCGTTTAGGCTGTAGCGCGTGCCAAACAAATGACCATACATACTGATACATACTAACATACATACATATGCTCGGAAAACATTAACCTTATTCTGACGTAGTCGGGTACCCAACAACTAAATGGAGTATTAGGAGTTCTCAACATTCCTAAACGCAAATCGTAAGTTTCAACCTTAACGAGTCCTTTGTTATGCAGCGAATTCAATATAAGTAGACATTTAAATAAATTTCATCATCGAAGAGTATCTCACTCTTTCCCGATTACAATATTTATGAGAACGCTTGGCGCGTGACTGAAATTACACCCTTTCTTCAAACGCTGCTCCGATTACTGCGGAGGATGAAAGATTTGGAGGCGGTATTCAAATGGTATATAAGAAGTCAGAAAATATCCATGATTATATTTAATAACAAAAAATCCACGTTTCTGTATATCGCAAATATACGTAAAAAAGACTTAAGAAAAAGTTTGTAGAACTGAGAATAAGTAAAAGACATCCGTGTGCTTGAAATAGCATCAAAGAATGATTGAAATAAATTGAAGGGATTGAAAATATTATCTTTATAATGCGTATCTTTCGTTCCATTAAATTTATTCTATTTTTCCGAATGATATTATTTTTTTTAGAATGTGGGTGAAACCACAAGGCTTTTAAATTTTACGTCGTTAAGTTAAATAGTAGTGGAACCCATCACATCTATTTCGGCTTAATGGGTTCAAACTTTGTGGAAAACTAAATGCTGTTTTGTTCAATCGTTCAGGTTAGTGACAATTATTTCTAACAATCTGTGCCTTGAGGTTGCATTCGGTTAAAAAAAAACTACTTTATACTTTCCATACCAATATCATGAAAGCGAAAATTTGTGAGGATGTATTTATGTTTATTATTGTTTTACATAAAAACTACTGATCCGATTTGGCTAAAATTTGACACACATGTAGTTGTTAACCTAGATGATACTCTTTATCACAGTAAATAAGCGAAGCGAGCGGAGTCGTAAGAAAAGTTAATGTATCTTTACTGTACTTTTAAACAGCTTGTACGAATTTTAAACCATACTAAAAATGTATATTTCAAGTTTACCAGGTGGTAGAAGTTGGGTCTACCGGGGTGGTATCGTTACACCAATTTCTAGCGTGAAGCAGTTCTTAGGTTTCGTTGGAAGGGTGTGGCTACCGTCTCATTAATACGTGAGGCGAACTTTGTTCTCTGATATGGCAACGCATCTATTATCGACTACAGATTGAACCACCATACCCTCAGGTGGACTGCATGCTCGATTACGACTTAGTTCATGAAAATTAAATATGCCACATCCACACGCCCCGCCTCTTGGACCCAATAGGATATTTGCATCGAATACCCTCCATACAATCTAGTGGATCAAACTATAGCACCTTCGCGGCCGCTGTATATTATTTATACCTTCTTACTTTTCTCAATGAATTTTGATGCTGTTTACCCAGAAGTTGGGATATGATAAGGAAGAGTTTTATGTACTGGGAGTGTATGTTTACAGATCAGCTGATGTTAAGGGGTCACTTGTCTATCGTCAATCAAATGAAGTAGTAAATTAAAATCCCTCTCATATTTAAATCATGGTTAATAACAATGTTAAAATAAATTAAAGCTTTAAAAATTTGTTGCAACGCTTTACGATCTGGGTAAGTTTTCCGTATACCACATTCTATAAAATATACCTACAGTTCCGATACTTTAAAAAAATCTGGGTAAGAGATAAACCCTTTGAATTTCTTATCGGGTCTTCTTAGTTGATTTCTTCCTATCCAGTGGTAGAGTAAGAAAAAATTCTGTACCTGACAATTCGTAAGTGCCTCCGAAAATTACGACACCTATATAAATCTCAGACATTTCCTTTCATTTAGTTTAAATAAAATTCAAGGAAGAGATTTTTTTCATGTCAGTATGCCAAAACAGGACTTGCTTAGGATTTTTACTTGTCACTGCATATGCTTCTGCCCAATGCGGCAAATGATCACGAGCATAGAAGGTAATGCTATGCAAATCCGAGCGCGGGCTAGAACCAGAGTTGCTGCAACGATATGCACCTGCCTACATAGAGTAGAATTATACAGAGATTTCATATTTAGCAGGCACACTGGATTTGTTATAGAATGTCTACGTTTATCAAATAGATAGATTGTTTATAAGATTGCAAACTTTTAACAGCTATGAAAACACTTTGATCTAAATATTACTATTTGGTTTATAAATATATTTTATTTTGTTTAGTTTCGTTTTATTAGTTTATCGTTCGTATCGTTTTCAAATAATTTGTACATGCTTTTGTTGAAAGTTTTAGAAGCAAAAATAGAATCTTTTGTGCTTCGTTTCTAGACAAATCAACAGTATGTCAATCACTGCTTTATAATAGTAATCATAAACGAAACTGAGTTCTGGCTTGAAGGATCTAATAAGGAGAGAAATGAGGCATTTTTTTGGTCGTCAGGGATACAGTGATAGATCTTAACTTAATCCCAAATTCTACTTAAGATTACTTTGAAGTGAGTTACACTGCATGTGTTTGCTACTTCAATTACTTAAAAAAGTTACAAAATCTATTGAAAATTCGTAATAATAAATAAGTAAATAAATATTTATTAATACACTGCAATGAACTTGTGTTTTGCACGTTTACTGTTTATTTTCGATGGCCATACCTTGCAATATATCGTAAACTATAACTGTAAACTAAACTAAACTAATATGTTTTGAGGAAATTAAAATCGTACTAAGGAAACAGAATACTGTTGGTGCTCTTCCAGACACAAACATAACCGGCTCACTTACATAATTATATACATCACCTCGAGAGAGGCGACGCATTTGTGATCGACTTCAGATAGAACCACTGTTTTATTTGCAGTTGCTTCTTATTTCAATCTTATAAAAAAATATAAGCGATATAACAACGAGATAATACCACTTTAATAATCTCTGCTAGCCTCCTACTCTACACTAAGGCTGTCTCCAACGGTATTGGAAATAAGCATTTGATTTTCTTTCAGGCGTACCTCGTAATAAAAATATCAAGCGGATTGCATCGAAACCATACTATCTGTGATTACAGTACTGAGGAAAAGCTTTTCTCATTTTATCTTAGGTCGTGGATACCTATCTCATATTCTCTGCAGTGTCATACAATTTTATTCTATGCTGGCCTACAAGAAGGGAAATTTAACTAGAGTTATACCTTTATTGAAGTTAATAGGAAGTATTTATGCAAATACATAAATACAACTGAAACTCCTGTGTTTGTTTTTCAAATTGTAGATAATTGTTTTTCAAGATGTAGTTCTTATTTTAAGAATGACGACCCGCGTGGTTGAGCGGTCACCATACCGGTCTGATGCGCAATGGGTCCCGGGTTCGATTCCCGGCCAGACAGAAATATGAATGATGAG
>DWNE01006334.1:0-13146 GCA_018249875.1 Cecropterus toxeus
GGTGCCATGGACACACAAAGACGAATACACAAACACCCAGAACCAGAACAGAAATCTAAACTCATCATTCATATTTCACATTGCGCGTCAGACCGGTATAGTGACCGCTCGACCACGCGGCTCGTCAATTATGTTCAATGTTATTTAAGTTCTGTTAAGTCAAATATTTAATGGACAATTACAAAAAGTCTTATGAGTGCAGGTGAACTAAGACCCAATAGAAAGGATAAAGCCAACTATATACAATACGACTATACAATTTTGTTAGTGATATTTTGGATCAAGATCGGTTTTTGTCAAGATTTTGAAATATCATATCATGTCAAAAAACAAAAGTAATGGAATATCATAGCGTAGACGTCACGGACACATAGAAAGACAAGTTTTACTTCATTAATATTCATAGAAATCGTAACGAAAACTACTCTATACAATTGGACTATAGACACATTTTAAGAAATACACAACACACTTTATTTGTAACAAAACGAATTCATCGGAAATTGACTTTTGATGTCACAGTTTTGCCATTAACGCTTGTATCTAGTCATTATATTCAAATTATTTTGATATTCACACTAAAGACTATTTCAGTCTTTGAAGACAAACTTGCAAAGCCTCGAGGCTGTATACCTAAACGATAAGTAACTTAGAAAGTTTCAGTTCTAGGGTAATGTTTCTTTGAGACTTCAGAATGTATAAAGACCCGATTCCCCGAAGAATAGGACAGTCGATTAGAATTTGCAAATTGTTTCTACAATGGAACGAAGGGAAATTTTAAGAAGATATTTGTATACATTACTGAATGAATTTAACTCGTATTACGCAGGGCTTAATAGACTTCGTTAAAATTCATTTTGTTGTTCGTAATTATTTTAAATTTCAAAATTTGTTTTAGTATACTAATTGAAAACAATCCTGTATACTTATAACATAGTTTGCAGATCAAGAGACATATGAGTATTTGGTGAATATGTTCAGTATTTTTGTAACCTTACTAAAATTCTTCTTTCATTGTAGTAGGTTCATAATGAGTCTAGTCAAAAAGAAAGATACAAAGGAGAATTGAAATCAATTTTTTTCCAGATCTGGGCAACTTATGATCTTGGAAAACGTTAAATGATCGGAGTAGCACCAATGGAAGGGTTTCTGCCGCCCATGGAAATCTGTAAGTGAGTTCATATAGAACAGAGATTCTGTCTGAAGTCGATCACAGATGTATTGCTACTCTTGAGGATTAAGATGGTCGCCTTACATGAAAGTGAGTCGGCAACCATACCCTTCCATCGAAACGTAAGCTAGACTAGTGCTTTAGACTAGAAATAGTATACTTGCCCGGTAGAACTACACTGGTTCTACTATCTAGTAAAAATGAAGGAATAGATGAAGCTGCAAAGTAATTAAGGTAATGAATAATCTACGTAAAAATAGTTAGCTTGCATGATGTTTTTGAAAACCGATCTCATTCAAATGTTGCATCGTTTCATATTGTCGATTATGCTCCACCGGATTTTTGCGTCGAAACGTCAATAATTCCTACATTTACTTTATTTACAGTCTTCACAATTGTTCTTATAATAAATAGCAAATTAATGTTTATCATTTTTCTCTAGTTGAATTCCTTTGGTCTTCGATGTCTTTCAGGAAATGTAATTTGTCTGCAACGTGAAACCTGTCAGGGCAAAGCAATATCCACGGTTATTTCATATGAAATGAATTATGCTAATAGAACAAAGGGAATACAAAAATTATTTGGGGAAAAAATTGAAATATCATTTACACCGACGTAATAGGAATTTGATATAATGCCAATCATTTTTTATTTCCAGATTTCAAGATGGTTTTTTTTTGGAATTTACTTAATATTGAAATGTGATATTTTTAAAAATAGAAAATAGATTTCGAAACAAAAAACCTTTATTATAATGCTTTTTCAGTGGAGTCTAATTGTTTTTTTTACTTTGAGCCAAGTTATATTTACATATAACCTAAATCACATAATAAAACATTATTTAAGTATTATATAAATTTGCATTTTACCAATATCTTACGTGTTTTAGATGAAATTGTATCGAGGCTATTCCAGGGTATAGGTTATAGGTTAATATTATAGGGTGGGCATTAAAACTCCTACTTTTATTTACTTACTTGGATCGTTTTTTTCTTCTTACTGTGCCTACTGGAGTAGCTTCAACGCACAGTACTATTAGTCGAGTGCTACATGAGTACCTGTAATATACAAAAATGTTAAATTTTTCTTTGAACTCTTTTTAGGTAATTATCATCTAGTAAAATATATTTTCTAGGATCGGTGTCAACATCAGTGAAAATCTTTTCCATATTAAGATCTTGTCTTGTAATAATTTATTTTATCCCAAATATGCCGTTTAAGATATTAGACTAAACCATATAGAAACAAAAAGTAATAAAAAATAAAATTAAAGTTACAGTTATGTCGAGCGACATAATTTTAGAGAAATTTATGATTATCTTAGATTTTTCTCACAAAAACAGAAAGAGTTCATCAAACGCGTTCTGGTTCGTCAATTATGCGCATGTATTCTTACAATGTAAAGGCGTTCTCAGTCACAAACATCCCTTGACCTAGTTACATACTTTAGACTTGGGACGGTACTTTGATTTTAGCGTCCCACGTAACCAGAATTTAGAAAATACCTTTGTTACAGAACTTTTACGCCAACATTAAAAAAAACACGCTTTCTATACTCATAGCCCCACATTAGGATTTTCTTCTATGTCGTGGGTACCATGGACACACAAAGAAGAATACACAAACACCCAGACCCAGAAAAGAAATATTCAACATCCAGATGTCTGCCTGGCCGGGGATTGAACCCGGAACCCAATGCGCGTCAGGGCGGCATGGTGACCGCTTCGTCACGCAGGTCGTCAATTTTCGATCTGGGGGCACGGCAATGCCTCCGCCAAGTCGAGCAAAAAAGGGGTACGGCCGTTACTATCCTTTTCTAGAAGCAATTCAGGCCCTTTTCGACTCCCTGTAACTTCGTTGTGGATAAAAGAAGTAGCCTGAACTTTATATATTTAATTTCGTGTAATAATGTATAAAGAAATCTTAGAAATCTACTACCCCTTAATTTTATACGAATTGCAATTTTTATACATTGCCTGTTCCATGTTCTGTTTATTTCGTTGTTTAGTGGAACATGAAAAAGAAAGATTTATTTATTTGTGTTATGTTCTACAAATACCTTAATTGTCATTTACTTTTCCTTTTACTTGATCTGAAATCCACTTATTATATTGAAAATTTAACCTACATCGAAACACGTAATTGGCTGCTTGGTTTTTCATGTTAGTCTCTTTCCTTAAGGTAATTAGTATGTCAGTTAGTCTAAAAAGGCAACTATTACGTAACGTCTACAAAACTTACTAGTTGGATTTTTGGTTAGAAATAATAAAACATTTGTTACACCATTTTTGAATAGTAAGCTACTGAGTTGAAGTTACGAGGGCTACTGAGTTGAAAGTTTATATCGTTATTATTTAGTTGATTCACACTCTATTTAGTTATAATTCTGAAAGTTCACCTATAACATATCGTTAAATTGTTATACGATGACACGAATTACCATCACCTCGGAGATTTGGACCTACCTGTCTTCGTCGACCTGACAACGACTTGATGATCTAATGATGACTAAAATTTACTTATATACTCACGTCTCTTGATCCAATAATTTATTGGACCCGAGCGAAGAAGCTAGCCCGAATTTATCTGGGTTACTGCTGTGCCAAGCATCGCAGTATGCGTCCATTGCTGGCTCACCGTTAGGGCTCGCACCATGCCATACTGCTTTCGTTGGCCTGTTGTATGAAAATGTGCTAAAGATCAGGCTATCAAATTTAAATTTACATATTAAAGAGGTAAATTTGTATTAACTTATATTATATTTTTATTTGTTTAAGCATATATAATGAAAACATACATACGTATAATTCACTTTGTGCAAAGATTGTTTTCACATGTAAAAACAGATCTGATGATAACTGACACTGCCATCCATGCACATTTGTAATGCCGCCAAGGTAATCTGAGTCTGACCTGATTAACGCAGGGGCCTCGCAACTTTAATAAATATGCCTCTCTTTTCACACTCTTCAACCCATGAAATACCAGCGTTTACAGGAAGTTCTATTGGGGAAGTACTACTGACACACTAATTTCTAGCGTGCAGCAGTTCTCGCGTTTCAGTGAAAAGGTTTCCCGTTTACTTTTATATGAGACAAGCATCTTATTTTTCGACAGAAGCAACACATCTATGAATGACTTCAGATGTTAATGGAAGGCAGTAACGACTTAGTATCATGCTGATTGCATGCTCGTTTACTGCTTTATTCTTTACAAAAAAAAACGTTGGGAATATGCTTGTATGCTACTTTATCGGATCAAAATACACTGCTGATATTAGGCAGATATAAGTGTGGCAATAGGGCTTCCAGACTCGAACCACAAAGGGTTTTACGACCTTTGCATAATAAATTCTTCTTTAATATTCATTTCGTTTTAATGAGCTCTTATGAAACATTTAATGTTTATGACTTGTATTTTAGCTCAATGTTAAAATTTTAATTAGACGGTTATTTTTATGTAATCAACTTATTTGGTTTTATTTTTATATGTAGAGGCTATATTTGAAAACAAAAAAGACAATTATAACGATCTTGTACAAACAAATATGAGCAACCTACCGTTATAATACTACTTATTTAAGAATGTATGTATATACGATATACGGAATAAGTCTTAAATGATACAAAATAAATTAGCGACACAAAAGCATATTTTCGGATTTTACTACCGTTGACTTTGACTTTCGCGTACCTATTACGCGATACTTCACTGAAATATTTTTCAGAATATTCCAACAAAGAAATCCAATATTACGTGGGATTGTATGTGACAGCTTGTAAATGTTTGATGTCGAGCAATTTAATACAATATACTTGAAAGCTATACAAAATGCAAAAATGTAACTTGATAAGTAGAATTATATTGATATGTCGCTTTGATCTAAAGCAGGATAATTTAGTATTTATGGTAAACACATGTTTGGACAAATTGGATAAATAATGTTAATATAATTAAAATGCACACTAGTGCGTTGCCAGAAAGAATTTGGCAAAACACTGCCGTGGTTTTCGATGTAAAACAAAAACATAGAACATAATAGAAGAAATTAAATAAACCCATAGAAAACATTATAAAGAAAAATAATAATAATTTACAATATATCGAAATAACATTACATAAAGTTCTAAGAACTTATACGATTCCTTCCGTTGTTACGAAAATTTGTTAACTAAAATAATCAAGCGAGTAGAATATAATTATACAATTACACAATAAAATACAATTATATGTTTAATCATTTCAAATTGTAACTAAAATTTCATTTAATTAGGTTATCGTTGCAATAGTTTTATCTGTTACCATAGCACTATAATAGAAACATTCATATTATGATCGTAAAATGAAACTGATAAATATTAATCTTATAACATTTAACCTTAATTAATTGTATGTTTACAGCCAACCATAAACATTGTTTAGAACTGTACCCATAACCTTCATGATAAAATCTAGGGATGGAATGAGAATGGATAATTATGTCTGAACTAGTAATTACGTCGTCTAGAGGGCACTGAAGAGCGTATTCGTTTGGCAATAACATTAATAGGCATTTAAAATACAATATAGTACAGAATTCAATTATAATTTATAATATTATATAAAAAATGAAGCTTGAAGTTGAGATTTTTGAAATAGTACCCTTGGTTCAATACCTTCTGACAAATATCAATAAATATAAGCCTTATAATTTATATTATAAGGGTTCGAGCGTATTAGAACCCTATGTAGCGTGTATAATTTGCTTACGTATATTCAATATTTTTTAACATTTCCATGACGTATCTCAGACTTAACCTCGAAACACATTTGTAACTAGTAGTTATAAGTAAATTCCAAATATAGTATAAGCAAAATTCTTAAAATTTAAACATATCCGCAAACTATTTCTATGACTTTCGTGTCCTTTAATCATATATAGCTGTGGAGGTTTACCGTCACCATAAATATTTTATGTAAGTATTAGAAGCAATGGACGAGCTTACAACACGCCTAGTAATGATCACATATAATATATATGTGATCATTAATTCAATGAAATGAGGTGAAAGTCTTGTTGGAGATGGTCGCAGAAATTACAGATACACTCGGTGGGCGCAATGCTTAGAAACACTAAAATGAGGTACCCTACAGTAGTCTATCTACGTTACTACATTCTTCACACCAAAATGTAGCATTAAGTCAAGGTCATAATGCAGGTGCCACAGTTAAATCATAAAGAATTCAACTACCTTTTGAGTGAATAAATGATCAGCGCATGAAATGAGTTGCATAATCTTTTAATTTGCCTTTTTATTACGGGGAAAAAGTTAATGGATTAAAACATTTGCCATTGTAGTCCACCGGGATGTTGCGGAGAAGAAATGAGGTAATATTTCAAATCTATTCGCCATTGTATTGTTTGTTTCACTCTGTTTTTCTTATTTGCGTGAGAATAATAAAAGTACACCGCGTTAGGGTAAAACGTAGAGTTATTGTTTAAAATTTCTTTTGTTCCTCGGCTCGTATAGTATATTTTTCTTTCAGGACTGTTAAGCAAAAAGTTGTACTTATTAGCTTTACCTTTCTTACCGGATTGCTAACCTTTGAGGATTAAGTTATAATCCACCAACAATGTCACTATTATTAACGACAGCTCGAAAAACGCCTTACCATTTAAAACTAAGCGTGATTTGGACATCATTTTTGGCAGTACAATTAAACGTGTTTTTCCATGCATCGTGATAAGACAATAATCAGAACTTTACGAAGAAATCTCTATCCTTGCATTAATAAATTTACTTCTGCTTGTTTCTTGAAATCCCATTCTCTTTTTCACCCACTTTTCTTCTTCTTTCACCTTGTATTATTTATTTTATATGTGTGTGTGTGTGTGTGTGTGAAAAGCTACACAGTTAGACTTACCAAGCAGGATCCGTCAGAACATTCTTTCCGTTGAAGCTGTAAATTCTCGGTGCATGAGCGAATAGAGCACCAGAGCCGTCAAACATTTCTCCCCAAGAGTTGAATAGGACGTCACCTCGCGTGTTGACCACTGGTATCTCACGGTCTACCCAGCTGACTATCGAGTCAATTGTTTGAACCCTGATAAAAATATGTCAATAAACAAAAAATAATGAAATATTGGTTATAGTTTGTGAAGAAAAGTCTGTAATTAATAGACACGACACCTTGGATATTGTTATTCGAATTCTGATTGCTAATTGAGTGCCGATTGCCTCTTAGATAGAAATTGCAGACATTCATTAATTGCGATTGTTTTTGTGCCAACAACAGCTCCTAATTAAAATTGTGAAGTGAAAATTCATTTTATAATACAAGCGTCAGCTCCAAAACTACGCCATAAGTAACACAGGAACTTGTTACAGACATTAAAAAAGGCATCGTTCTAAAAAAGGAATAACTGTAAAATATCGTAATAGGTAAAATATTTTAAAAATTTTAATGCATTATTTCTGTATTTTAATTTTCAATTTACCCTTAATACGGCTGAAGTTAGGAAAGAACTCACTTCAGATGAATAAATTATACCTGGATGATATAAAGGCGCGAAAAGTGCCGTCGAGGTCAGCTCGTTGAGCCTGTCGATGGCACTCGTAGTTTGTACTGCTCACACCATGCATGTCGCCTGTGTGAGGTTCGTTGAGAGCCGCTAAGCGTAACTAATAACAAAAAATATTTAATAATATTAAAGTAATCAATTACCAAACGCTTAAAGTTTGTAGATAGTTGATATTGATTCCATTTAAGACAAATGTTCTGAGCTTACATATTAAGCGACTGAAAGCAACTCGTTGATTGTAGCACGGTAAGTATAATAAAGAAGAATTTGAAGCAAAATTAGTATTTTGTAGGAAATTGTGGCATTTTGGAAAGTAATATTTATGTTTGTCTTTTTTGCACAAAATTGCCACTTTTAATTCGCTTAACGATAAACTACGTTATCCTCAGATCCAAGTATTTAGCAGATTTTGTCGAATTTTTAGTTTGATGAATTGATGAATAGTGAATGTAGCAAAAACTTATTTTCTTTTGATGATCATGAGATGGAGTCGAGCACTCGGCATTTATTTTTTAATTTTGTGCTAACTTGTTTATTAGGTATTGCAATCACAGGTATTTTATCTATAAGATCTAATGACAAACGGTAGGGGAAAGATAATTCGGCTTATCTTAATTCTGGAATATTCCATGAAATTATTCTAGCTGCGAGTAGTTTATTTCTATACATACCACAGGCCCTTCTCCAGCAGGATTCTTGTGATGAACCAGACTAGAAGTTTCTAGAATATTTTGAAGTGGTGTTCGCGTCGGTCCGTTACCAGGTGGTGTGTGAATGGCCAAGAGTGATCCCATCTGTTTAAAAGGTATTTATGCAATAACAAAAAAGAGTTTCACCTCGAAGACATCAAATATTTTAGGGTCCAACTATTAAATTTGGAAACGTAGTCTAAGTTGTAAATATTAAGTAGTTACCCAAAGATACAAGTAAGTTAAGTCATACTGATGGTAATTGCTAATAATATCATCCATTTTTTCTGCTATTGATGGCTCAAAAGAAATTCGTGATTTGATGTAGATGGTGGAACTATTACGGGTTGACTTGAAAGGCACCACCGTCACACCTATTTCTAACGTGAAGCAGTTCATGCTTTTGTTGGAAAGATTCGCATGCCAACTGACTTAAATCTGATATAAATGAATAGAAAGAGCAGAAGAACTCTTTCAAAAATATTTTTCGGAATAGTTCAGCCCTTGATCAGTACAATTGTAGAAAAAAAATGAATGTTAAGAATGTATTATTACTTTTAAGCCCTTGTTACCATACTTTGTTTATTTTACCAACTTTTAAATCACCTCTTGCGTATTGGTTTGAAATTTTTGGAGCAAAACTTTGTAAACCCCGTCTTGTACTTTTCTCAAGGGTCAACTCATTGATCGTGGTCACTTATAAGCCACTTACACCGGAAGTGGTGTAAGTGGCTTATAAGTGCAAACATTATTTTTCTTTTGTCTTACAATCTATTCCTATTAAACATTCTAATTTGTTTTATATTAAATTTACTCTCGTTGGGTTACCCTACCCTATTACCTTCCTTACCTATTACCCTACCCTAATAGGGTTAACCACAAAAAATCACAAAACAAATGAATGTCAAAAAATAATATCTATGCCAAATTCATTTCCTTTATTAGTTTAGAATTATAAAAGCACTAATTATATTATAATATGAAACATAAAATATTCCTATCGCAGATTATAAATTCTCTTCTAATTGCTTGTGTAGATGTCATGTTTGTATGCAGCAGTGATTTCGTATTGTATTTGTGTCATGCACTCACATTCACTTTTCATTGTGTTGTGTAATTAGTTCCGTTGAGGGCCATTAAATTATTTTTTCAAGTTGGCTTTTAACCTAAATAGAATTTAATTACAGTATCATGTACTGTAATAGTATGTGATACACGTTCTCGTGAATTGTGTTCTACTTCATGCTATATTCAAATCAAATTGACATTTTCGTGACAATGCTCTGCTGTATGCAGTCTGGCTTTAGGCTTTGCAACCCGAATGTTTCTTTTGTTTTAAACAAAACCATTGAACTTCAATGCTATATAGTCGTTAATCTAGTTACCCAATCATATTCTTACAATCAACTAATGTACAAAGCATATATTTAAGATTTAAATTTTTAGACATCTGATTCCTTGACCTGTATATTCTATACAATATCTCCTACGCCGTGAAAACAAGTCAAATGAATCCAATGTAGTGATAAGTTCAAAAAACTAGAGATGCTACTAGGCCAGTAATGCCATTTTTACTTACTGCTCCAAGTACTTTCTACTGCAATAAATCTTTCTTATTATCAGCTATTAGTCTTGAATGACACCACTCCCTTTTTTCTCGGGAATATCGTAGGAGAAGTCTGAGAGACAAAATACAGGAAATGGATAACAGCATATAACACTTATTGCGGTCATTGACATCGGTGATAATTGGCAAAATCCCTAGTTTGGTCTTTACTGGAAGCTTATATTATAAACTTCAAAATATTTTCGGATGGATTGTAGGAGCAAAAAAAATAATATTTCTTACGAAATTTGGTCAGACGACAACTTAGTACTTCAACAGAAGGTGTGCTTAAAAATTAAACCGTATTGTTCAAAAAAATTGCAAACATAATCAATTATTTATTTCACCTATAAAGTATCCTTCTTTTGTAAACTAAGCGATTCAAATTCGCGACGAAAGGTATCTAAATAAATCTTTCAACAGTTTCACTAGCCATACAAGTATTTTCCTGAGAATTTTAACTGACTTAGGTCTAAGCCCATTGGGATAGAGTGAGTTCCGTTTAAATAAATGGATAGCGGAAAAAGGACGATATTCCCAAAAGGACGCAAAGTGGATGTTTTTTCGCCTTCAGGAATAAGATTACCTTAAACCCGTACAGAAATATATCCAATTGAAACTGTCAAGTTTATTCCTTTTCTCTAAAGATTTTCTAACTTTTGGAGTGCTTCAATAATAACGCCGGCACTAATGAAATCATTTCTCTTAAAGTATTTATACTTTTCAATACTCATTACAAGTTTCATTATATTATTAGTTTTAACTTTAATATTTTATTTTATTGTTATAATTTTATTTACACATTCTCCTACTCTTTTTCATGATTGAATAAAATTTTATCCGACTGCGTTAGAAAAAGAGTAATGTTTACCGATCGTGTTTATATTTGTGGGAATATAAGTATGTATGTATGTCCATCTCATATAGATCTCCAAGTTTGTAGGTAGACGAAACTTTAAAAAAATATTGATATGTCTATTATTAATAATTATTCTCAGTCTTCAAACATCTATTCTCAAATAAATGCTATGTACACTCACTCAGAACATATATGATACGGCATAATACGTACTAAGTATTTGAAGCAGAGCCCCAATTGAATCGCTCTAATTAGGTCCTTTAAATGAGATATTCTATTGAGAGATTTTCCAACTTTTGAATAATTGGATGAATTTAATAAAATTCAATTATCTGGCCGAGTCAGTAGTTAATTATGGAACTTCCAAGCCCTGGCTGGTATTACGATTTGAGTATTTTGTTTTCAAGGTGTGTAAAATTCCTGGATAGAAATTGGATTCGGTTTAATACAACCTAAAATCTTCTCCATTATGGGAGGTTCTAACATTAGTGTAGTCGTTAGAATAACGATAGTAATCACCTGAAGGCCTTTAACAAAGGTTCTTACCTGAGAGCCACAAAACATTCGCTTCAAGGATCGCTCTACGCTCTTGAAAAATGTATAGTGTCTGATATCGCGAGGCCACGAAACTTCGCGTTAGCGAAATTCGCACGATGCTGACGCTTCCAACTCCAAACGAATATTTTGTGACCGAACGATTAGCAGTAGATAGTTGATGCCTCAAAGGTGCGTAAAATCTACCAATTTGCACATGGCCAGTGCGGTGGACTATGGTCTAAAACTCTCACTCTGAGAGAAGACCCGTGCCCAACAGTGGGACAATAATGAGTTGACGAGACAGAAAGTTGATGCCTACCATCTACTGATTTATAATAGTTCTGTACTAGGATTAGTAACGTGGGTACCATACCATACATACAAAATTGAGAACACAATCGCCCAAATCCAGAATAAAAAGAAACAGAGTTAGTAGTTTAGCTTTAACCTTAGCTAGGTATCAAACCCGATACTCTGCGCTTCAAAACTAAGAGCTGATTCTTCATCAATAAATCATTTATGGTTAACAATTATATAACTAAGATGGTCGCCTCATATGATAGAGGCAACGATACCCTTCCACCGATATGTAAAAACTGTTTCACGTTAGAAATAGGTGTGGTGGCGGTAACTCCCGGTCGAACTATACTCGTTCTATCACCTTGCATTAGACTTACTTATTTAGATCTCGCCTAAAATAGGAATCGAAATAGAGACTGTATGGTTCAGACCTTTTTTTTTGTTCTCGAAGGGGAAACCTTTAAAAGGTACCCGGCGCCGTGGGTGCGACGTAAGGGTTAAGGATTTTTACCGCACTAAAACTCTCTCGGTGGCCGTCCTCGGCGCTACAAAGTGACCTCCGGGATCTCCAAAGGAACGTAACCGGAGTCCTTTGAGCGCGTTGCTCCATCGAGTTCCACCCGGCTGGATCCACCGCATCGTCAGGTGTTTACGACAATGTGCGACAACACATACCGCCGTTTTCCCCGAGGTCGCCTGGGTGGACGGCTTGAGCTCTCATTTTTGCCGGCCGCAACCCCGGAAGTCCCCATTTAGTCGCCCCTTACGACAGGCAGGGAAAACCGTAGCCTACTCTGATCCGGAACTACAAGGACGTGTGGTTCAGAATTAAATAAACTTCCGATAGTCAATCTCCTATCAGTCTGGCTAAAATTTTCCCAACCTTTACACAGATTTAGTATAAAATACTGCAATATAACTTCAGTCTTTATACAAACACCCTACCGGTATCCGGTAAGTCTGACTAAAATTTTCCTACTCTTACTATAGATTTAGTCTAAAATCTACCCTACCAGTAGTTCCGTTATTAAATTTTACTTCCACGGCGTTATTACTGCCGATCCAATTATCTAGCCACAACTGAAAATTAACTATATATTGTAACCACGTTAACCGACACGTTAGTGGCGGAAATTGCTGGAATTAAATATTATACACTAGCTTCGAGCTATGACTTTTCCTTATGCTTACGTTTGTTAAATTATAGGAATTAACCATAGATTATTTTACCATTGTAATAAGTACATGTTGTCTTTGTTACAAAAATTACATGATCTCCGTGGTATGAGGTAACAATTTAAAATAATATCTATGTATAAAACACGCCTTCTACACTCATAGCCCAACACTAGTATTTTCTCCTGTGTCGTGGGTGCCATGGACACACAAACACGAATACACAAACACCCAGACCCAGAACAG
>DWNE01006335.1:0-13146 GCA_018249875.1 Cecropterus toxeus
TTCATTTCATTTCATTTCATTTCATTTCATTTCATTTCATTTCATTTCATTTCATTTCATTTCATTTCATTTCATTTTATTTCATTTCATTTCATTTCATTTCATTTCATTTCATTTTATTTCATTTCATTTCATTTCATCAACACCAGCAAACACTTCACAAACATGTGAAGCACGGTGAATATTGGCAAAATCCTTTTATGGCGGAGACCTGTGTCCAGCAGTGGATCTCATAGCGTTTTGCGTGCCTTCTATTTAGACAAAAATACAGGAAGTTTTTCTCCTGGCGCGATTTTGGAATTAGAAATAGGTTTAACTTTTTAATATATTTTAACGACAATTATGTTTTTTTAGCTATACGTCTTTTGTTAAAAATTTATTTTCAATTAACTTCATGAAAATCCTAACATAAATCCCGATTTTCATGAATATATTATTTAAAATGTATATATATGTATTACATGTTTTACAAAAACGATGTTTAATATTTTATCCTTTATATAAATGATTATCAAGAATGTTAATCGAAAGCTAGTATCTACGTTGAAATTTGTTTTCTTGGTATTATTTTGGCATCCTGTCCATACGAACTTTAATTAACGGTGATAAAGATCGCAGCGTGGGGCGCCGTGCGCGGCCCGCTGCAAACTTAACGGCTTGTATGGAATTTAGAACCTTTTGAAGTAAAACTTTTTGGCGACACCTCATCCAGGTAATGCGTAGCAACTACATATAACGTAAGTTGAACTAAGCTCTAGCCACCAGCTTTGAAATAAAGAGGAATTGAAAGTAACTAGTGCTATGTCGAGCACCGTGCATGTATACCGAATAATTGATTCTAAATGTCATTTCACATAAGGAATAGATTCTATAATAAGTTAACTACAAATAAATAACATGCATTACTTATAAACAATCAACTCACAATCCTACGTTCTGACACGCTAGCATACACACACACATACACTAATTGAAATGTACCGCAAAGAAGATTAATATCAGTTCTCAATAGGAAGCTGTATAAGATTACGTATAAATCTGGTAAGATGAAGGATATTCTCTTTCTATTTCTATATTGCTCCCTACATACATGATATCTCCTTATTCTCATGCTATATCTCATTATATATGTTAATATAACTATCTACTTAGGGAAGTAACACACGAGCGACAGTAAGGCGATTACTCCACCGGCAATCCACGTCAACGACCGTCGCCGATCTGTCGGCCGCCTGTCGTCAGTCTCCGAAATGTTATTAAAAAGCATTCACTTCGCAATGTGAAGAGCGGCGTGTCCATATTAAATTTGATCGTCCGTCGAGTTGGTATGAGCTTTAATTAACGCGGATTATGATTGCAGCTCGTGCCGCTAGACTTCCTCGCATGCATGCGTCCTTAACGATTTCATATAAGTACGTTACTTCTGACAAAAATATTCCTGCTTTTAAATTGAAAATAAGCACTGGCATAATAAAAAGTTTTACCTTTTGTTCGCGTTAAATTAAAATTAGCGTTTGTTATAACATTTTAGTTTTTCAAAGTCAACTCAATCATTAGTTCGTTTATCAATAAGTTCACTAATTAGCTAAAGCAACCAATGGTTTTCTCTAAATTTTGTGGTTTTACTAATTTTTCTCTACAATGATTAATCAGAACTGAGTATCTTATTGGTTGAAATTGGACCGCTCATAAATTAACTTCTCTTTTTTACATTATCACTTCAGAAAATCTGAATCTCTGATATGTAAGGTACTATTACATATTACCTCTATTTAAAGGAGAGGTACCTAGAACCATCAGCAGAAACAATAGTTAACAGTTTGATGTAGCGAATACGACTGTCAGTTTCAGACCAGAGATTTAAAACGAGATATTTATGATAAACCTGCTAGTAATATATCATGAAAGATAAATTAATTCAATTCTTGAATTTAATACTAAATAACATCCGTTAATTTCAATATATGTATATATGTATTGCTGTTCAACTCGATAGTGTGATTAGGATGGAAGTGTGTTTCCTCTGGATTATAATTCACATTATATTTAATCAAAAACGGTTTTTGATAAAAGTTTTATGGCAAATATAGTTAGAATATCAAAAATAATTACATATAATTAAGCGTTTTTTATATATCGTTTTATATCGATACAAAGTAAACGATTCATTATTGCAACAAAAGAAATATTGTTCTTTTGTTATCCTGCAAAGATATTTTATTCGCTCTGATACCGGATAATAATAATGATAAAATTATTTATTATCCGGTATCGGAGTGCCAGCCTGATTCAACGAAATTCTTCATGTAGTTATCCTAAATATTTATTTTCATTTTAATTCAAACATACAAACTACTTATAGGTTGCTGTGTTCATATAAGTACACTAATCTACCAAACTGATTAAATTACAACATTAATGATTAAGGCTTAAGGTTAGTTTCAACTATAAACATAGGATTTTAGACCCGATAGATGGCGCAGTGGTTGATATTGTTTTTTTAATCAACATTGAATGTTTTGCTTTTAAATTTTGAAAATAATTCCCGCCTACATACCGAAGACAGACAAATTAAATAAAAAGTTTTTTAAACAAAAACTTAACGATAAGGAAAGGGCTACCCGATGGAAGGTAGTCAGCAACACTTATGGATATTTGCCACACCAGAGTCGCCGATAAATTGCCAGCTTTAAAACAGAGCTCTTTTCGCACCTGTTTTGGAAAATCCCCTATTATAACGCTCCAGGAATGCCGTCCGAGAAAGTTCATTAAACATCTTGCACGTCCGCACATCTTGCAAGGTAATCATAAAAGTATAGATAATGTACAATGTATGTGCTTAAAAATAGAAAATATTTATAACAGTGGGATACTTAAGTTTTCTTTGTGTATATTCTGCATTTCCGTTTATAGTTCGGGCGAAGAGCTGGCTCGTTGTTTAGTTACGAGAGATTAAGATCGGCGCACACCGCGCCCGCTCGCTCGGCTGAAGGCACTAACATGTACTGCTTTTACAAGCGAATATTGTGAATCCATGCAACGAATTTCATATAGGTACCAGTCCATCTGTAGGCACTGCCGCTTTAGATATCTGTAATTATTTAAAATTGACGGTTAAATAAATTATTATAGATCATACACGTGTTGTTATTTCTACGGATTGACAAAACTGTATAAGTAGTTGCATATTAAAAATGTACTTACCTTAGGAAAATCTAATGTTGTAAACGACTGTACCCATTTAATATATGTAAACATTTCTTAAAGGAAACATAAATATAAGTCGCTTGAGAAACGTTAAATCCCTTTTTTTAAATAAACCAAACATAATTAACATTAAAGTAACGAGAACAGAATAAATATTTCATTCGAAATTATTGTGACCTTATCATAAAATAACAGTTATCGGAAAGATCAATGGGCTGATTAGAAGGCAAACATTATTACTTCGTTATACAAAGGCAGTTAACTGTTATAGAATTCCGTCAAAGGCTCCGAAGGCTGTGGGGCGGGCGCCGTGGGCGGCTAATAGGGTTGCCGCACTTGAGTGAGTAAGAAATAGAATTATTTTTGCTTGCGGAGGAAAATATTTTCTCTTTACGGTAACTGTATATAATACAATATCAAACCTGCTATTGTTGTTTTGATCGAAGGGTTATAGAAAATAGAAATGTAAAAAATATAAGTCGCTTATTCAATTACTACTGGTTTTTGATATTTATTTGTAAGTTTTATTGTTAATATACGTCAGGCATTAACCTTACAACACTTTTTTAATTTAGTTTATATTTTATGTGTAATAAGTCTTAGTAACTTTGAACTGTAGCAATCGGCTTTATTACACGTCATCAACCCTATTTAATTTACTGTTGAATCGAAAATAAATTGATTGCTTGAACTAATTTCGCGGTGTTGATAAAACGACTCAATTAGAGGACGTAAGCAGCATATAACCTCATATGTACGTGTGAGCAGTTGTAAGCGGGCGGTCTTAAACCATGTGTATATGAGCAAGTAGGGCGAAGTCGGATTAGGTTAGCGAAGACTCGGCTACAAGGATATTAAGGATTTTCTTTTGTACGTACGGTCTTTAAATGGAAGGTAGTCTAGGAGATTAATCCAGCTGGGTATATTAATAAACGTTACATGATATTTTAGCCGTTTTCTTTTATTAGAATATTGAAGAAGTCAACGAGTGTCTACCTGATAGTAAGTGACCACTGAAACAGTGAGATATGTAATCGACCCCAGATAAGATATCTTACCTGAGGTAGGCCGAAGATGCGTCGCTAGCCCCTATATGTCTTATTTTATTGTATAGTAATTACTGTATTTTCCACTGAAAACTATTGAAATTACAGTAATTTTCAGTAAATCACATTATAAAGATGTTCGAAGAAAAACTTTGGTCGATGAAACAAAGGTCATTCCTACGAAATTAAATTCATTACAGTATATAGGTAGTAAAAAGTTGAAAATACAGATCTACAGTAGATCTACTATAACTCCAGTACATCTATCTAGAAGCACTAATGAGGATAAGTATATTCCACGCCCGTCATACCAGGACACAACAACGCTTAATGCCTGCTAGAACTCTACTTAGTAATGTGTGTTTAGCGCGTATAGCAGTTCATTAAACGTTTATTTGTAATTATTATGAAAACGTGTCTCTCATTAAAGATAAATCACAGATTGAAAATGAATTCCAAGTCCGACATCAATTCATACAAATTAAAACATATACATAGCGTAATGCTACAAGGCTACATATTTGATCGATAGATAGTATAGATAGCATTACTAAGCGTAGATATATAATTGGTATATCGTGCCCCCAAAGCAGAGAAACACAGTAAAGTCCAACAGACCAAGTAATAGTTACTTTATGGTCCATAAAATAGCAAGTGGACATGCGCTCCGTTGGAAGTCTGCACCCCTTGTAATACTGACCCCATTAGACAGGATTCTCACCAAGTATGGAGATTACTCGGGTGAAGATAATGTAATGATTCTTTAAACCTACACCTTGTAGGTTGTAATGTTTAAGTTACAAGATCGATTTTTATTAACATTATACTGTATATTGTATAAGAAATGTTGTGCCTTTTATGTGGATATAATTGGACCATCTTATTACCGCCGTTATATTAGCTTTACAATACGGATGATAAACAAGCGGTGCAACTCCTCTGAAACATCTACGCCATTAAAGAAGCTCACGGTATAACGCATGTTTCATTTTAAAATCCGCTTTATTACTTTATTTATAACGTAATGTTGTACAGGGTAATAGCTTAATTAGTAGCGTTCCATGTGAGGTCGGCTTAGAGGAGATTAATACTGGCAGAACGTTCCGTGCGCCCGACACCCGCCATTAATCTCCCCGCCGCGCGCGCCGCCGAGGAAACGACGGCTTAGCTCAATAATGCCAGGTCCACTCTCTTTGAGCTACACTTTGGAGCTCGGTGCTAATTCGAGGGACAAACATAAAAGGAGTTATTTATTTACAACTTTATTATACCTTCAAATTTGTTACCCAAGGCGGATTATGTCCGCTAGAAGCTTTCTCTACCAAAGCGGTATATTGATTATAAGAATTTTTAATATATAGACAGAAAATGAGCATTATAACGAAATTCAAAATGTATTAGACATTTACGTAAATATTTTTATTTAATGGACATATAAAAGGGAAAAATTAATTGCACATGAGGCGGAGTTATCAATACATGGTTTAAAAGTAGAAATACGAAGTCAAATCAAATTAAGTTTAACTATCTACTTGATAAAAATGAAGATTTATAGCGCTTACGCTTTTCTTCAATATTTAAGGATACTTTCTTTCCTTTTCACGAATACATCTAAGTAATTTATCTTTTAAGTCTGCAGAAGTTTTTTTTATGTATCGTAATTTAAAGCCTATGCATGAAATTTTGCTGTTGAGTTGAAAGATTTAGCTAAACTAGTAAGCAATTCATTGATGTGTACTTTATAATAATAGTTTACTAGAAAAAACAACAAAAATATAGCAATATTATTTCAATCTTTATTTAGCAAGTGTTAAAATATTAGCAAACATTTTTCAGTTTTCATTGTTTTCAACGATCAGGTGCAAATGTGTCTAGGACGAAGGACGGCGAGGGAACGTCCTCGAGACCTCGGCACGACCTCCGCCGGGCGCCGTGACGCGGTAACTGCTCCCTAGCCGAATGTTTCTACTCAATTCTAGAAATAGTACAATTTAGAAATGCATCCTCGTATTTATATAATTTATTAAAGTACATTTTATAAGTAAAAGTATACATTGATGAGAAATGGACTGTTAAACCTTTAAAACTGCAAAAAGCCGTCGATGTATCGCCGGCGCCGGTCCAATTGATGTGGACAGAGCTTCAACGTTCCACAATTGGTGCGACAGAAGAAGGTTGACTTCGTCAATGGTCGAATATTCTGAATAATGCATTCGGCTGGTAAAACACACATCGAAGTTATGTCCTCCGGAAACACAAGGGGGTTTTAATGATAAAGAGCGATGAAATAAAATGTCATGTGGTTTGACGTTATAAAAATTGTATTGATATTAATTGTTCGTTCGTAGCTTTATTCGTTTACCGTTGTACGAAAACCGCCACTCGAATGTGATCAAGTGACACTTGACAACGTGAGTTTTGTACCTGTGCACTTGGAAATTGTATTTATTTTCGTCGTATGTGAACCTATAATAAAAAAGAAACTTTTTAAAATAATACTTTTTGCTTCTATAATTATAAATGAAAGTATTCATCCCACGCACTTAGAATAAAATATACCTACCTATATGAATAATATTAAATAATCTTCCTCGTTAATCTCTCATTCCACAGATTTTTTTACCGAATGATCAGTTTAGTTTCTGTTCCGGTTCTGGGTGTTTGTGTATCTTTGTGTGTCCATGGTACCCACAATATAGAAGAAAATTCTAGGTACGAGTGTAGAAAGCGTTTTTTATATCTGATATAATACCAGTCAGGGTAAATAACACTCTGAGGTCGAATACGGATATGTTGCTATCCCTGAACACTAAGTTGCAAGATATGTAATGTCTACTAGACACCCTTCTGTCACAGCAGCGCAAACACTTAATTACTAACTCCATCTTTACAGGGGTTCTACCTGAAGTCAATTACAGTTGCGTTAGGTACCGTTCTGAGAACTGAGAAGATCGTGTCATATGTAAGTCAGGACGTATCCATACCATTCCACCCAAACGTATAAACTGCTTCACGTTACGATTAGGCGAGACTTTGCTAACTGACTGGTCAAACCATACTGGATCTATCTTCTTACTGGAACATACCTTTGAAACTTACTGTGAGTTCTTTCTTAAAGTACTACCTTAATCATGTTCTCAGAGTATAATAGTACTCTAGAGTATAATATGTCGTTTTATTGTTGTGTTACATCGCTGTGTTATGTCCATGGACGACATGTATTGTGGTCGTTTATTGCTGATTGACATCGCGACCCGGTTCTGCCTTTATTGTACGTCGATCGTTCTGATCAATCTGAAGGCTCGTCAATAAAGCTCTGTTCTACTATGAATGTGAATGCTATAAATTTAAATTTTTACTGAACCTGACCGAGTAGTCAAATAAATAGAATTTGTTAAAACCAAAATAAGCTAACAAGTGCGTATAGTCAACGGACAATATCCGTTGACTATACGTAGGGGACTTTTACGACATTTTCATTGAGTTTTTTTTCAGTACTTTATTAATATACACTATTACATCAGAAGATGGCTAACGTTTTCTAGGGATACATTTTTTTATATAAATATGAAGTAGCAAACGAGCAAGCAGCTCACCTTGTGATAAGTGGTTACTGTCGCCCATGGACATTTGCAATCAACTTCATATAGAACAGGGGTTCTATCTGAAGTCTATCACAGATGCTTTGCTACTCCCGAGGACTGAGATGGTCGCCTCATATAAAAGTGAGCCGGCAAACACACCCTTTCACCGAAATGCAAGAATTGCTTCACGCTAGAAATAGGTGTGGCATCTTCAATGGATCTTGTGAAGTACATTAATAGCATACGTTTGTCTATTAATACTCGCTTGTCGTTTATCACCAGATGTGGAGCATGTGCCCAACTAGCCCGCAGCCCGTAGGGCGGACGGAACGTAATGTGATGAATAAAATAGCTTGTGTGTTGAAACTGTTTTGTTTTATTGCTTTTAAATGGATACCTATTGTCAATGGAAATTTATCACCATTAACATATGTAATACTTGCTCACGTCATGTAAGTAATATGAAAGTAAATAATGTTTTGGTCTAAAATTCCATCAGTATAACGTAGAATATACAATGCATACAACTTTTAAAGTCCATTCTTGAGGTTTAAATAGCACCAACAACAATAATATTACTTTTTCCTACCTGCAATACAATAGCAGCTTTCTTAAAGATATAATTACTGAGCATTTTTTTTCGAAAGTTGTTATTTCCCAACATGTATCACTGCATCATTACTAAGTCTCGGTATATTCTGAAGACCGGTAAGCATATCAGCAGTTATTAATTGAAGGTGGAACGCGGTGCAGTCGCGCGGACAACGCGCTCTGCCCATAAATCTGCGAACCTCCGACACCGCCTCACGTGCGTTTACAGTAAACACGTGCTTACACATGCGCGGAAATATCTAAATGATTTATACTCATCACGCATCAGTTATCGCTATCAGCTAATGTCAGCGCTTCACTAAAAGTTTCTGATATGTAGGTATCATAGACGCACACAGATAAGTACGCACACGTTGATAAGTAACGACAAAAAGAGAAATCTACGTTTATGATCTATACACGTACTGGATCTATGATCGAATGCAGTCCGCGTCCGGTAAAATAGCCGCTTAAAGACGTAATTGATGATCTACCAACCATCAAGTAGCCGCACTTGACATGCTGACTGCAGATAGCTTTACATAAACATTTAGTTCAATTAGCAACTGAATGAATTTCATGGCGCAACGGCCACTAATGTCATTTACGTTATCTTGTTGCTGCTTTGCCTGTATGAATAGTTAAAGAATTTGTTACTTCTATTGAAAAATTCAATCGGTGATAATAATATTATTCAGTTACATAACAATGGTTTTACCGCTTAATTATGCTATTCTTACAAGTATTTTCGGACACCTTGTTGACATTAAATTTTGCAGCATCATGAGAACGCGGCACTACACCGATCACCCAAGTTGTACATATTTGGTACTGCGAGACAAGTAGTACAATTTATATTTATAGCAAATAATTATAATCTCGGCCTTATATTTAGTTGCCTAAAAGAGCTCACTTTTACTCAGTAATTATATAATGATCGCTAGCAATTATGTCTGTTGTGAATGTTCCGTAATGTCGCTGTCAATTAACGCAGTCAAATAAAGAGTTGTTATTGGCAACTCTTGCTTGTTTATAAATTACTCAAGAATATTTTTAAACACGAGTTCACCTTGTTTGACAATATGAAAAATTAATTATATGGTTACTTAAGATAAGCGGTTGCTTAAAGTATTTTTCCTTGTTGGATAAGTTGATAGGCTTATTGATATCAAGACTTCACTTCCGCTTACTCAAACAAGAATCCGTAAGTAGGAAGTGTGTAGTAAATACCTATGTATATATTAACTGTCATATTTATGAATCAGTGCATTACTATGTCATATATAATTAAAGATCTCTATCATTAAGTTAATAATAGTCTTGCCGATATAAGATATGGGATAATTGCCACTATATTGAATGTGATACTCATCGTGTGCGTCTACGTTCGGCAGATCTTTATTTATTTATTAATTAGCTTGAGGGATTGTGACGTACGACATATCATTAGAATCGTCTCAGTTTACATAGTCATATAGGCTATATCGGTCGGTATAAAACGTCTCGTATGTCTTAGTTTCAAGTTAAGTTTATAAATGATTACATGTGCCCCGCATTTAAAAATACAGCATAACTTTAAAATATTAAAAAAAAAACAATTTAAAGTTATGCTATTTTTTTTACAATTATAAACACAGCCTAACTGACTGGTAACAGTTCTATAGTATATAGAATTTTCAAATATTACCTTAAAATTTGAAACGTTGCGGAAGTTAACGATATTATTCAATCTTCTTATCTGTATGTCTATTAATATTTATACTTAATGCTAATGCGACCAAAACTCGGATATCCACGAAGACTGTTAGCGCCCCGCGGGCTCGTGTGCGAAATAATCGTTTTGTGGAGCAGCAAGTCACGCATCGAAGGGTCCGGAGGGCGTTTATATTTTTTGTATCCAACATGACAAGGGGATATTGTTTGCAAGTGTTTTTTGCTAATCTTTCTTTGTTAAAATCTAACTTAATGTTCTATCTATTTTTGTTCAAAGGACATTGTGTTAGTAGTGATAGTTCTGATAGTGATATAGTTTAAAAAAATATATGAATGTTTTTGCGCAAAAGTATTGATTTCTTCTAATTATATTTGCAAAATGGCGAATATTCGGGAAACTCTTCGTCTGTTGACTATATTTGATTATATTTTAAGACATATACATAGATTCACTTTTGTTTGAAGAATTACGCTTTTCAAAGTGAGGGGTTAGAAAAACATCGGTCTATGTAATTGTTATCCATGTGACTGTTATCCATATTTAAGCCACATTTTTCCCCGATCATTACATTTTTTGACAAAATATATATTTTTTCATTTATTCATGGCGAGAGACAAATACTGGCCCTCCTGCCATGATTCCTCGTTCTTTACTTTTTTAGTTATAGGTGAAAATCTTTAAAAGATACCCGATGTTTTTTAAGGGAAAAGCCGCGTGACGGCATACGTCTAAATACACACATCAGTACCGCAATTAGTACAAAATACATATTTCCACGAATCCACATCGAAGCAGTTTGGCGGAGTACGTTCCAGGTTTCCCTTAGTTGAAGATTTGCGTGCATTCATTAAAATACTAATAACCGTAGTTTACTCTGACTCAGCACTTAGTTAAACAGAAACTGCCATAAAATTTAATGTATTAGAATGTTTCTCTGGAACACAGCAGGTTTCGCAAATATAAGTCAGAGACTCAAAATCAATAAAATTGAACAGATCAGAAGATAACCGCTCGTTTCTTTAAGCACCGACCCTAACTCCATGCGGTCTTGTACTTATAACTATATAGATAAAGATAAAGGATATATAAAGATAACATCGTCAAACCAAAACGAGGTTGCTAAACTAAGCATTTAATTTATTTCTCGTCAAACCAAAACGAGGTTGCTAAGTATTTAATTTATTTCAATGATCCTTTCTTTTCTTTTCTCCTATTAATTTTTTTTAATTTTTCTATTGAAATATTAAAGGTGTCCATAACAATCTAAATTCCAATTTGACCAACTCTCATTAGATAAAATTTTATTTTAGTACATCGCCAGTTTCGGAACAAAGTCAGCAGAGTTACAATGAAAGTCTAATAAAAGAATTCCCAACGCTGAAGTTATTTTGAAAAGTTCTTAGAAAGAAACCGATTGCAGAAACTTTTCCATTCTTCAACGATGAATGCGAATCGATAGCAGTAGGAAATAATGATAACTGATGAGTTATTGATTTTCGAGATTTTCATAATAACGAACGTAGTGATACGAACTGAAATATTGTAGTTTAGAATTAATTGAAGTAGCAAAGGAGCATGCATTTCATTTGGAGGTCACTGCTGTCCATAGATGAATTTCGAATGGGATTGTAACCGTTGTTGTTTCAGGACTAGTTGGAATGCCATGCATCAAGTCTTAGGAATGTGATGAAGACAAGATGATGATATTTGATATCTCAATTACTGAAAATGTAACATGTTATTAATTTCTTCTCTATCTCAATGCGTTACAGCGTCACAGTGGTGGTTTTGTGAATATCCATAGGAATGTGACAGTACTTAGTAGTAACTAGGTACTAACCAGGTTATAAAACAATACAAACTCAATGAGATGTTTGCAAGAAATTTATTCCACCAGCACTAAATAATTCAAATGTAGAGTTCTGTAAAGGAAAGAAATGGATATTTAAATTATGTAGTACCTATACAACAATCGATACCTTCAGCTGAAGTTCGCAGGTGCTTTTAAGATGAGTTTTTACGCGAAAGAAAAAATAACAGGCCGATAAAATGAAACAAGTTGTGTAAATGGATCCCTGGAGCTTCGTCGCAATTGTGGAGCAAAGACGCGCGATCGATACTAGCTAGCACGATGACAGAGCGATAACTTGTTATTGTCATGCCGCTTGATAGTTCCGCGCACTTCTCAACTAGTTCTGATTTATCGATAGCGTTCAGCTCAACCGAGACGTGGAATAAAGAAAAACAAATTATTATCTATTGTTCTTCTATTTAAGTTATGGGTATGGCGATGGAGTCTTACGTGTTAAATAGAAATTCAGTAGATTTCAATAATTCCCTCCCCCTTGTCCTCAAAAGCACACGCCACGATGCTTTAAACAAAACAGAAATGATAAACAAATATTGCGTTATTTGTTTATTGTTATCACCATCTAGACCTTCTCCCGTAATTTCATCAAAAATAAGCAAATCAAAGACCTCCCCGCTCTCCTTTTATGCTTATGTTATTTTCTATTTGATCGATAAAACATTTTCATTTTTATTTTCATTTCATTTTCATTATGTGCCTTCAATGTTCTGTGTACCATAATTATAATATTTACAAACTTTAAATGTTTAAACTATACGAAGTCGATCAACCCCGACGTGAAATGCGCGGCCAGTACACAAGATATTACTAGAGAGTCTTGAAATAAATTTATGTCATCCAATTCAGTATGGTCGGTATTTGTTAACTACTCGTAATTACTCTATTCGTAAAACTTCAACTTCAATTAAAAAAATATATTTTATAAATCAAAATATATGAAATAAGTATACATATTATGTACATTTCATATTTACCTACTGATTCAAAAACGAATCAATTCAATGCCATATAGGGTAAAATACCCAATAGTCAGCCTTTTAGTGATGAACTCAATTTGGTTTGTCAATATTTTAAACATGAAACACTATACATAAAAACAACCACTTTTTTTGTGAAAAGTTATTTATTAAATTT
>DWNE01006336.1:0-13145 GCA_018249875.1 Cecropterus toxeus
CATTCTTACTAATTTTGAGTTAGAGAGGTGAAATAAATGAAAATTCAAGTTCCAGAGGTAACAAACATATTTTTATCTACATATTGTCAGCAAATTCTTAAAGTCAGTAACTTATTTTTCTTCGAATTATAGAGGCACCAATTGCTTTTTCGAGTTATAGAGGTAATAATTGCTTTTTCGAGTTAAATAGGGAAAATATGCATCAAAATAGCTTGCAGGTACTCACTGATTATTTCGACTAATAGAGTTGAGATTTCGAGTAATAGAGGTTTTGGGGCTTGAGGAGAAGGGAACAAAACATTCTTTAGAGTTTTGGAGGTTTTCGACTTTTCGAGGTTTGAGTTAGAGAGGTTCTACTGTATGTATTTCTCCTGAGTATCACAGTAATATTGAGATGAGAGTTAAATAGAAATGCTTTCATATTTGATTGTGACATTTATCGAAGGAAGTTATATACATTTGTAAGACAACATGTTACAAAGAGAGCTAACAGGAAACTGTAGGTGACTGGCAAAAACACTATCACAATATATATACTGACATTATTTAAGTACATTAATCATCAATGACTTGTATAATTTATTATAACACTACTCTTATGAAAATTTTGGTCAAGAAATCGGACTGAGAGTACATTATTGCAAACTGAATGTTCTTGCTCTATACAACACAAGTGTAAAAATAGGAGTAGGTATAAGCTGCCTATAATTTCTCAATATGACATTGATACTGTTTTCATCCAATTACTTTGTCAGCTTTTAATTGATTCTGTAGAGTTTTTACCCATACTTGATACGAGTTGACCATCTTACTCCTCAGGATTGACAATATCTGCAATTGACTTCAGATGTAACTTTCCTGTTCTAAGTTATTTACAGCTACCCACAGATGGCAGTAACCACTTACCATCAGGTGGACCGCATGGTTGTTTACTATTTCAACTTTATAAAATATTTTAAGGTTCTGCATGTAATTAAAGCTGGTATAAAGGTGGTTGTGGTGGTAAGATTAGTCTGATTTGTTATATTTCAGATTTCCATCGGTGGCTACCTACCATCAGGGGACTGCATGAATTGAATGCCAAACATGTGTCTACTCTATACAAATAATTTAAAATTTAAGTTATTAAATTTAATTAACATTAGAGTAAAATTTATGAAGTATGTAATCCATTAATTATTGATATATTAACCAATAAATAATTGTCAATCATGTCACAATAACATTACTTATGTCCTTGAATGCACATAAATCCAGAGTGTTGGTAATTTAATTTATTCTCCTACCAAGTTTCTCACGCAAAACCAAACTTAGACGCTAATGGCTAAGTTATTTGGATAGCAGAGGGCATTGACCATAAATTGTTAGTCACAGATCACTGACAATTCAACAACAACAACCTACAATGATGTGACCTGATTCTGAACAATATGACTACACACGCGAACATTCGCCACCGCTTACCAGGTAAATAGAAAACGGCAGGCATAACAGGAACAGCCAGATGTACAGGTGAACGGTGTTGCAAAACAAATTCTGATGCGGATCGTAGAACCAGCCTCCTGTTAACGATGCCCATACACCTTGGCGCAATATCTCTAATGTCTGCGAACCCATTGTCCACACTATGTCCACATTTCCGCATTTAATCCACTCGCCACCCACAATCACACAATGTTGTATCCAAATTCATAATTCACATCAACTAATGTCCCGCAATTCAATAGTCTTTCCTGCCATTTTGGAAGATAATATACACACGAAAACAAACCCTATAGACATCGGTTGTTGTACGTATTTTTCACTATTCATAGATATAAATTATTCACACTCTAAATTTAGAAATTACACGAAACGTTGAAAATTAGTTTCACACCCCGATTCTAGATAATCGCATTGAAATAATTTACAGAAACAACACTTTCGATTCTTCAAAATTATTTGGCAGATCAACTTGTAAATGTTGCCCACATATTAATTTAAAAGTTTTGTTGCCATTTCTCATAGTAAATTAACAGTAAATGTCGCATTCGTCTAAGAAAACCGGTATTGTCATATTATGATTCAATTTTTGTGAGTTGTCTGTGGCATTGTTTGTCGTTCATTGGTTGATGGATAATATAGTACGGAGGCGCAAATTTTTGTTATTTTTAAAATAAGCCTCTCGCGTATTTGAAACAGTATTACGCGAACGCTTAGTGAGTAACAATATATCGATTGTACTCTGTCTGTTGATGTGATAAAGTCATTTATACAATTTTAAAATTAAAATAATTTAAGTAAAGTAAAATGGGTGATATTGAGAAATTTTTAAAACAAGCTGCGATGCAAATAGGTGCTGGAGGCAGTGCGGGTTTTGTGGAAGTGTGCATCATGCATCCTCTGGACCTTGTGAAAACGAGACTACAGTTACAAGCGACAGTTTCTTCTGTTAAGGCATCAGATCCTCATTATTATAATGGAATAGCGGATTGTATGAAAAAAATGTATAGGTACGAAGGTTTCACCTCTTTCTGGAAGGGAATATTGCCACCTATCCTGGCGGAGACTCCGAAACGTGCAGTGAAGTTTGCGACTTTCGAACAGTATAAAAGATTCTTTATGTTTGGTTCCAGTACTCCGACGCCTCTAGTAAGATTTATTTTGTAGCATTCTACCATAAATATAAAAAAATCCAGAACTTTGTATAAAGGTATACAGTATAAAGGTATAATTTTATTCTTGTACCCAAGGATGCCCTAAGAACAAATAGATACTATCAAATTTATATATTTAATGATCTCAGGGCAGCGACTATCTTCTTTATCAGTCGGAATATAAACAAACGAAACAAGTTTCCGATAATAGGTACAAGAGCTGATAAGAGAAAATACAAAAACAGTAATATTCCTACATTAATGTATACTATTAAATGGTATGTGACATTAATTCATTCGCATATTAATAGATCTTGATACCATTAGGTTTATTCCACTTTGAACCTTGGACTTATATCTTAGTTATTTAACATCCAGTGATCCAAGCTGATTCATACACCAAGATGTATATCCTTTAAAGGTAGTAGACCCAATGTAGTTCGACCGGGGAGGTTCCACCGTACTCTACCTCTAGCGTGAAACAGTACTTGAGTTTCGGTGGAAGCGTGTGGTTGCCGGCTCACTTGTATATGAGGCAACCATCTGAGTCCACGGAAGTAGCAACGCGTCTATGATCGACTTTAGAGAGAACCTCTGTTCTATATGAAGTAGCTTACAAATGTCCCTGGCCTCAGTAACCAGTTACGAAGAAGTGGATCGCATGTTTGTTTGCTATTTCAGTCTGACAAAAAAATCAATGCCACACCTTCTTCTGCTCTATAAAACGCTGTTGTTTTCGGGTCTAAACGTTGTGGTAAGGGAGACATACTTGTCTGAGGCATTCCAACTTAGTTCTCAGGGGTAGGAACGTATCGATTACAGATGTCTATGGGCGATAATGGCCATTACGTACAGCGACAGCGTGCTCGTTTCCTACTTCCATAAAAAAATACTTCAGCATCACTTGGCGTGAGGAATATTACTGGAAATAGACCGTTCTTTAAATTGGCTGATTCTGTTTCTGTGGATGTCGTATAAGAAGCAAAGAAAATCGAGAAGATGAGCAGCAGCGTCTTCCTGTTTAATTTTACCCTATTACCTGAAGAGTCCCGAAATCTCTTCGTCCGAGATCGAAAGAGGTCACGGGTAGACGCAGCTCTTTATCGGTCAATGTCAATTCTTTCATGCAAACTAGAGCTGTTTACAGTACGATATCGTAAATTACAAATAGAATCTATAAGACATAAATACTTTCCATTCCAGACATTCGCATTAGCAGGTCTCGGCGCCGGCATTACAGAGGCCATTCTCGTCAACCCGTTCGAAGTAGTAAAAGTGACGTTGCAATCCAACAAGGCGCTAGCAAAACAAGTGCCAAGTACTTGGTCGGTGACACGGCAAATCGTGAGGGAAAACGGCCTTGGTTCGAGAGGCCTCAACAAAGGTCTAACGGCCACGATAGCTAGGAATGGCGTCTTTAATATGGTTTACTTCGGATTCTATCACAGCGTTAAGGGCTACGTTCCGGAGTATCAGGTAAGATGAGCAAATGAATCTAATTGTTACATTGAACTTATAGAGTCACCTCGCAATTTCAACAGACAAATGCATTGCCATATTTTTTATTTAAATTTTTAGGGGTTCAATTAGTTAACAGTTTTAATAGTCTTTTTAAACAATAGGTCAAAGACGAGTTCCATTAGGGTATAAATATGTCTAAGTATGAAAAGAGAACTAGGTGTAGCAAAATATGCGACTCGTTTTAATTAACCGTACGTCACCCAGTTAATTGTTTAATTTACGAGTTGCCAGTTTGTGTATACCGTATAACTAGGAACAAGAACTTTAACTGGTAAACTAGTGGAAACTTCACTGATCTATGCATTACTTTTAAGTACTAAGCTAATATTATGTAATATGTAATCGTTTGTTTCCTAAATAAATAAATAAATAAAATAGATTTACGTGGAGTAATTTTTTTATAACCGATAATATCGGACAATCTGAAGAAGTGCGAAATGCGTTGGTAGTTCTTCTTCGTTCCTAACCTAATCTAACCTTACCCTGTTGTTGCAAATATCTATAAATGTTGGTGATTAGGTAATCACCGCCATCTCTGACGGATTATTCAAGTCCAAGGAATTTCGGTTTGGGTAGAATTGATAGTGTTTTGTAACGTATTAAAATCGTAATGATAATAAGCTACTGTACAGTAAACAAATCTAGATTAACCAGGTTATTTATTATACATGCTTAGTATTATGTTTCTTTATCTAGTATTTGATACAGGAGAAGAATGATATGTTCTTATCATGTTGACAAAAATATAAGTGGTTGCGATGCAACAGGCTCTGTGTAATGTTCAAAATAAATACACGAAAACAAATAACTACGTAATATAAAATGTTATAAGGATTGCAAGATAAGAAATATCAAACTACTAGCAAATTGCTGCGGCTCCGCCCGCTTCAGTTATGTTTAGCTAGTTAATTAGTACCTATCCTGTATCTTAATCTGGATCATAAACCATCTGTGTGCCAAATTTCGGTGGAATTCGATCAGTAGTTTTTTTGGTAAAAGAGAAAGTAACGTACCTACATCCTTACAAAATTTCGCATTGGACATTGGCAAAGATCAAAGACTCACTTTAGGGTAAAATTTCGCATTTATAAGTATTAAGTAAGGTAGTTAATTCGCACTAAATTGAGTTAACGTAATTAAATTCGTCGTAAAAAGTAATGAATTTTAATTGCATGCGATATATAGATCGTTCATTATTGGCCATTATTACTTCGAAAATTTTCCACTTGTTTTGAGTGTATTGGTTTTTACCAGGTTTATTTTGGAATATATTTTTGACAGTAAGTCTGTGATTGTCCTTGTGTAAAAATTACCATTGACCTGACCATTCTAATACTCCTATTCGTATTTATTGAGATTTGCAATATTCGAAGTTAGGTACTACCATTGGTTACATGTAAATATGAAAAAATGAACAAAAACTTTTTTGGTATCTTGCGAGGGAGGAATCTTCTAAAGATACTCGGCCTTGATACGTGAGTATAGGTACGTCAGGTTATATGAGATTTCCTTACTAAAACTTCCCCGATGGCCTCACTGTGTATATAGAGAAGCCGGCGGTCGGCATTACACTACAAAAAATTCTAACTACAGCAAAATGCCTTTTCGAAGTCGCAAGGCCAACAAATAGACACGATTATTTTCCGTATTTAACATGAATATTTTTGTAAGAAATTAGTGAAAGTTACGATAAACATAGTTACATTAAAACGGTAAAATCAATAAGCATTTGCCTAGTTAAATATATTATAACACGCAATGTTATTCAGCATTTTCATTTATACTTTAAATATATTTTATTCCTTGTTATACTTGTCAATATTTACCAGCCCGAAAATTGGCAATTCGTGCTTAGTCACCTTAATGTACAGGTACATGTAGGTATGTATAGGTATAAATTATAAATAAATTATTGTCTTCTCAAATTCGGAAGGGGTCTCTAGCTATTTCTTACGTGAGTAATAAAGGGTTGATAATAATGACGATGATGATTGGCAGTGTTAGGTAATGACTAACAATAATAAATGTAATACCTGACGAGCCTCTGACAAAGTGAAATTCATCATCTATTTTCTCATAGCGTTATCATCGCTGAAATTACTTTGAATTATGAAATAAGAAAATATGATTCTGATATAAGTGATAGGAAGCATTTCTCAAATATTTTCTTAACGATATATGTTTTTGATTTTACAGGATCCAATTCTAGAGTTTGGAAGGAAAGTCGCGATAGGGTTCACATCAGGCGTGCTCGGTTCCTGTATGAACATACCGTTCGATGTAGCAAAGAGTCGAATCCAGGGGCCACAGCCGACGCCTGGTGTCGTGAAATATAGATCCACCAGCGGCGCGATCATGTTGGTGTACAGAGAGGAAGGGTAAGAATTATTATCAGGATCTTTTGGTCCATATTAAATAGTTATAACAGTAATCTAAATGAAGCATTATCTGTATTAAAATTGCACTGTAGTGGCGCTAAATTCGATATATCTAGGTATCGAGGGAAAAATAGGATTTTATAGTATTATCTTATAATATTGTAATTGATCCATTTTTTAATTTACGAGTAATCGGTTTATTTTTTAATCGTAAATAATGCAGTTTGGTGTATAAGTTTACAGTTAATGTTGAGGTCGTGATATGGAATCATAAAAAGAAAAAAGAATTAGACGTTGGGTAGATCGACTAATCTACCACTAGTGCTTGTCCACGATTTCTCTCCAATACTGCAGTTTCGCAATGACCACGATTCATGTGACTGGTTTTATTCATAGTTTAAATAATGGTAATAAAGAAATTAAAATACATAAGAGGTGGATATTGCAAAAATGATATAGAACATAGTGATTGCTCTAAATATAGTCACATATGACTACACAAAATGGGTTGGACTTCGTACTTTGCTCATTCATTACACTAGAACGCTTTAAAATTTTGGCACTTCCAGCATTGTTTTCTATATCCCACTGATCGTTTGCTTTATGGAATTCAATTTTTTTTATTAAATTCAGTCATCGAATTAGCTTCCCAGTACAAGATTTAAGTTATTATAGTTATATAGTTTTTTAATGTCTGGAAACGCCAATAATATGACTAATATAAAATTACTTTGTCTAATATCGTACACGTATATTTGGCTTGGTGATGTGCCAAATGTATTTTAGCTAGGTAACTGCAAATTTGATAACAAAAAGCTTCGAAATACTTAAAATATTCCATTGCTATTTTTAACTTGCGTAAATGTATTGACCGACATTGTCATTGTTTGGTTTTCTGGCACCAATGACAATACAGGCTACCTACGTGGTAGAGCGGTCACCACAGCGATCTGACAATCAGTGTGTTTGATTCCCGGTCAGATAGGTATTTGAATGATGAATTTAGATTCCCGTTCTGAGTCTGGATGTTAGTGTTTTCCTCTTTATGTTCGTCCATCGCACCCACGACACAAGAAAACCCTTGTATGGGGCTATAAGCCTTATTATTATTCATTACCACAAGTACATAAATGTCCAATTTTTAAAACGCGGTAAAAAATTGCGTTAAAGTATTTTTGTTTCATATCTGTTTTAGCGTGTTATAAGTTGTTGTGATAAAATTTTATGTGCACAATTTTCTTGTTTCCCTAATCCATTACATTGCAAATATTTTTCTGGATGTGTTCCAAACGGACCACATCGTATGGCCTGTTTTATGCAAAAGATATAAATAGTAACATTTCTCGGAATCAATTTGCAAGATGTTATGCACATGTGGCAGAAATGGCATTTAGTGGTAGTTGACCTTTTTCCGCATACAATTTATCATATGCATTTTCACAAAGACAAAACTTTCGTCCGTAATGTTTTATATTGTGATTCGTACGTATATTGGGACGTAATACTTCCACTCTAATCTCCGTCTCTTATATGCTAAGGCTAATTTAATATAAGGGCGGTGAACAAGGACTTTCGGGCCACGAGGGGTCCCCTCCTTATACGGGCACAAGGAGGTCGAATACCCCCGGTTCCTGCATGTTAATTGATACTAATATGTTAATAAAACATTGTAATATAATGTACAAATGTAAAACATATTTACAACATATTTACTTACACGCGTTCCGGGCCCCACTGTAGCACAGGACCCATACGAAAGATAACACCGACATCTGAAAACATATTATTACGGAGCAGCCCCGGATCTTCAAAAAATATTTTTAGGCGAGGCAAAAACTTAAAAATGCCGCTCCTGCCCTCTTCAATTTCTTTTTACCATTCTGCCATCACGTGTCCAATAATAGGTGGTCAATTAAAACGTATTACATCAACCCATACTGTCCCACTGCTGGGCACGGGTCTTCTTTCAGAATTAGAGAGTTTAAGGCCATAGTCCACCGCGCTGGCCAAGTGCGAATTGATGGACAGGCCCCGGCTTGTCCCCCTCTAGATCCGAGGTTATTACGGAGAAGTGGTCTATGAATGGCGTTGAGCATGATATTTTTTCGGAAATTAAATTTGATTGATTTATATATCATGTTTTCGTCTGTAATAAGTGGACAGATCTAATTAGTCACATAATAAAATTCATTAATTGACCCTAACAGTCTACGGCCGCAGTCTGAGATTTAGATTGTTGATGGTTCTTTATTGCAAATAACTTATCTATTTTGGTGGATGATTAACCGATAATTAAAGTGTGACTGTATCTTATTGATCTAACATTAAATCTACTGAAGTGTCTGCGCTGTTAATAGTTGTATTTTTATTTTCTTAGCAATTGTAAAGCTAAAATTTAAAGTTTAAACATTATTTTTATTATATTATTTACTTGTGTGAGCTCAACTTTTTTAGATGCCGGTTGGCTTAAATATGAGATGATCACGAGTGACAGCGCATCTATGATCGAACTTCTGGTAGAACTCTTTTTCTGTGTAGAGTTGGTTATAGAAGTCCGTGAGTGGCAATTACCATCAGATGGATTGCAAACTTGTTCGCTACTCAAATTTTATATATAAAATCTTTCCAGAGTTGTGGGTTCTATGCAACTATTACTACTGGCAAATTGTGACAGCGCATGATCAACTGCAATTAAATGTCCTGTGAATTAGCAATACGTTTATCTAGGATGCGTGAAGGCTAAGTGTTTCTCAGCTTTATGTTTGGTCACGTGGCAGACCCATTGAACTGTGAACACTTAATTATTTTCTTGAATAATACTAGAATAATGAATAATTTATCCATTTGTTTCTTTTATTTAGGTTCCGTGCACTCTACAAAGGTCTACTACCTAAAGTACTGCGGCTGGGTCCAGGTGGCGCGATAATGCTGGTCGTCTACGATTACGTCTACCACTTCCTAGAAAACAAATTTCAAGACAAAAATGACACGAAATCGTAATATGTAATATTATTATTGCATAAGGAATATACCATACCACCAATCTTTACAAAATCTAGTTATAGATAGTTATACAGTGTATATTTTTAAAATTTAATCTATATTTGGAAAATGTTAGTCATTTGTATACAAATTTATAAACCAACGTGTAATATAAATAATAATGTACATATATTTACATAGAAGTTGTAATAGTACTGGAGACGAATTATGTATCGATTTATATACATCATGCATTTATTAACCAATTTTATTTATGGTATAAATATAATAATTTAAGAATAATAAAGAAGAGTTTCATTGTAAAGCTATAAAATGTATAATACTAAATGTTATAATTTAATAAATGACTATATTTATATTTTCACTTTTTTGTTTCATTCTTAAAATTAAACTGACTGCCAAACTAAAGTATGGATAAAGTAGTCATTCAATGTACCAAAAAAAAAATGAATGTCTACGATAAAATAGAATAAAAATATTATCGTAATTATTATTATAGTCTCTGTGATTTGGGGATAGACAAAATAACCCAAAAATAAAATTATAAACCTTAAAATTGTAGCATTTTTTTAAATTAAAAAAAAGTAAATATTATATTATTTACCTTTTCTAAAAGTGCAATAATAATCCTATAAGTAATGGGTAATTTTTTAGACTCTTATTTGTGTTTTCTTTTTAATCATGTTTTATACCGATTCAAACTCCTTACCGGTTTTAAAAGGCTGTAAGAATTTGAGCACAACTTGTGTTAAATTGTTATTGATAATAAAAAAGTTTTATGAAATGTCACTGTCACGAATTGTCAATAATTGTCATGCCGTCCTCCATGTTCAATTTTGTTTTTCGAGTTGAGTTGGAACCGTGGCAAATTAAAAAGTTTGTAAATATCCCGAAACATAATAAGCATTTATTGTTTATGGAGCTATTTAGTTTTATTTTTCAAAAATAATAGCGACTATTTCTCATAAAATATAAACGGTATATATTTTTTAAAATGGAACGCGTACTTACACAAAGAAATTGATTTGTTTACAATTTTGTGTATTGTTGTCAGGTTTAAAAAAAAATCAAAATAGAAGAAGACGTTTTAACAGGAGGTTTTATTAACATACTTGGAATTATCTAAACAACCACCATAATGGATCAAATGCAAACGCCGCCGAGTTTGCCCCACATCGTCCAAGTGTACCAGCCATCAGTATCCATACACCCGTCCCTGCAGTCCCAAGGGAAGGTCACGTATCAGCAGACGATCACATCGGAGTCTCTCCACATTCCCGTGTCCCACGACATTCAGAGCCAACAGCTCTTATCACAAAATCAGACAGTAATGTCGTGCCAGCAAATCCACTTGCAGAATGTACAGCAGATGCAGCCCCAGGTGCTCCAGAGTGAGTGCCAGCCACTTCAGATCACGTCGCATGTCATTCTCCCCCAAGTACCGGTGTTCAAGCAGCATATGATCAACAATGTGCCACAGCAATATTACGGGCAGTATGAGTATTTGAAAGACCAACACTGTGTCATCACGAAGGTGGAGCCTGGCATGCAAATGATACATGAGAAACAGATTGAGTGAGTATTGTTTTTAATATAATAGTTACCATATAATGCTATGTGAATAGCATATTTAATGGTTCTTTTCTATAAATTCACGAATTTTGCTCATATAAGCTGTCCGATTGATCTTTGGCTGGTCAGTGTACATGGTTACCACGTAACAGTATCCTTGTTTAAGCCGTAAGTTTGGAAAGTAGTAATTGTCCTATTATCCCCTTCATGCAAAAAGTGATTTAGATGAAATTTGGCATATCTATACTTCACGACTTTGAGTAACACATACAATGCCCTTAAATGTGATGATTTTATTGTGACCCAAACAAAATTATAATTTGTTAGTTTCAAAGAGACATTTATCTTTAAATTAAATATGCTATTTAAAATACCGCTGTACCAATGCCTTGAGACACTTTATATAAGTTAGTAAGCTCTGCAGTAAGTTATAAATAAGTATTGTAGCTTCAAAATTGTATAGTATATTAATTTTATAGTATGTAGTAAAATTTTATTTTATGAGGTACTGGATATTTAACAGCTTTTTTTAAATGTTTTCCAGCTGTAAATCCGAGAGCAACCAGCATGTTGAAATGGATGTAGTATCCACGAAGAAGAGGTCACGCAGCCAGATCCCAAACCCAAACAAGTGGGCTTGCAATGTCCGCAAATTAAAACACCAGAGAGGTGAAGCATACATAAGTAGGAGAGGAAAATATGTCCCAGAAAGACGGGTGAAAAACACAAAAGACTGCCTTAAAACATGCAAATATAAATGTAACGAGAGAATTAACGATGTAGATAGACAGCACATATTCAAGGCTTTCTATTCTCTAAATGCAAACGAAAAGAAACATTTCCTGCTCAATACAACGGAAAGGAATTATGTCAAACACAATAAGATATCAGATGGAAATCATAAAAGAAAGTACTCTTTTAAGTATTTCTTTCTAGTTAGAGCTGTGAGGTATACAGTGTGTAAGAATTTTTACTTAGGAACTCTAGCTATATCACAAAAACCAGTTTATAATGTTCATCTAGGTAAATCAGAGATGAATCTACCAAAACCAGACGGTAGAGGTCTGTCGGAAGCCAGTACTCATTCTATACCTTCAGAAGTAAAAGACGCAGTTAGAAAACACATTATGTCGTTCACAACTATAGATACAAAACCTATAAGACAATTTTCAAGGAAGAAACAGTACCTAGAATCAGGTCTGAGTATAAAACAAATGTTCACAATGTATTACAATGATTGCATTAAAGATAACTTAGTTCCTGTGAAAGAGTCGATGTACAGAAAGATTTTTAAACAAGAGTTTAATTTGCATTTTAAGAAAGATAAGACTGGACAGCAACTTTGCTGTCGTTGCAAGGGGCCTGTGAAGAAAAAATAAATTCTATAATGTAGATGAACCTTTTATTAAAAATTGTAAATATCAGTATTATGTTGCTTTTAAATGTAGGTTTTGGCATAGAGTTGATACAATTGTTCAGGAATGTTGCAAAAAATTGCAAACTATTTTTAGTAGTAAGTTGTAAAAGAGATATAATTATCTGAGTCATTCTAATTTAGTCCTAAGAGGTAGCAACGTGTCTGTGAGCGACCACACTTAGAATACAATCTGGGGTTGGATGTAGTATCCATTGGTGCCAGTGCCATATCGACACATGGACTCCATACTCTTTGCTACTTCTACAAATATATCTTACAAAGTTAAGAAATCTGAATGAATCACAATGCAATCTATACTAATGTATACTATAAAGCGGTAGAGTTTGTTTGGTTGAACGTGCTAATCTCAGGAACTGACTGCTGGTTCAAATTGCAAAATTAGGTTTGCATTGAATAGTAAATTTATTGTGGAAGGCTTTAGGCTATATAACATCGAGCTATGTTTGTTTGTTTTTAATAGATTGTTCTCTAACACACAAACGCGGGTGAAACTGCGTGACGCAGCTAGTGCTTTATAAGAATTATTATGACGACCCGCGTGGCCGAGCGGTTACCATACCGATCTAACGCGCAGTGGGTCCCGGGTTCGATTCCCGG
>DWNE01006337.1:0-13144 GCA_018249875.1 Cecropterus toxeus
ACATATATATACAAATACGCTCGAAAACATGACTCTCCTTTGGACGCAGTCGGGTAAAAAAAAAATAGATACCTATATTCGTTCTAATTTTTGATGTTTTTATAATTTGATTTTCACAGAATTAGGCTACAGGCATTGTATCTGAAAGTAAATTAATATAAAAATTATTTAAAAAAAGCTTTTTCCGTACTGTATTGAATTCTACAACTTAATATCTTTCACTGGATATCCATATTGGGTGGGTTGGACTAAGATATGTATTCCGCCATTTTGTTGCGGCGGCCATTTTTGAATTACAACTATATTGATAACATGTAATTGCATTGTCATCAAAACTTAATGTGTGTTCCAAATTTAAGCTCAATCGGACACTGAGAAGTGGATTAAATTCAGCTTTTAAGATTTGACCTAAACATACATACAAACATTGCAAGTTAAATAAAAGGTTTTAATAGCATCAATATAAGTAATAAAGTACGAGTTTTATTATTAAAATACATAATAGCTATTTAGTTATACTGTTTATAAAAATACTGTACTTATAACTAGTACTGGTAATATCAAACATGACTTGTTAGGTACGTAACTAAAAATATAAAGTAACATAAAATAATAAAGTACCTTCAATATGACGTCGGTACGAAACTAATCCCACGCTGGAACTTTAGGGCGGGATAGTAGACAAAAAGAAATTACCTGTCCGTTCATTTTCTTACCAATAAAGGGATATATTCCCTTCGTAACGAACTCCAAATCAAATTGACAAGTCCAGGTCCAATTTTTGGAACTCATTCAGAAATAACCCAGTGCGGTTACTTCACCAAAAGGTAACTTTGGAAATTGGAATAGTTCTCCGTATATCCCCCAGCATCCATCTCTGTGGAGGCGGGTGTCACGGGCGGAGGGTGGAAGGCTATTTTTTATTTTCATACGTCAGAAGCTCGTTTTGTAAAGAATCTATGACGGTCGCCTGAATCCGTTTGTAGCGGCACAAGTTTTAGGACTGGATTTTGTTCGACGGTAACATAAATAGGATTTAGTTGAAATTTACAACTATATTGAAACAGAGAGGTACATAATCACTACATATTATGAAGTCACTTCCAGCTGTCTGTTTGTCTCTATGTATGCTTAGATCTTTAAAATTACGCAGCGGACTATGACGCGGTTTTTTATAGTTAGAGTGATTCAAGAGGAAGATTTATATGTAGAATACATGCATAATATAGTAGAGAAATACTGATATTTTTACAGGTTTCTAATGTGTTATCGTAAATAAACACATTGCCTAAGGATAAAAAGCTGTGAACGTTATACATAAAAACGTTAGGTAGTATGTTTAGTATTATATAGTACTAGCGGTGCCACGCGGTTTCACCCGCTACTACATAAGAAAGAACAAGCAAATATATATGTTATATAGGCTATAGCTTTCCTCAATAAATGTACTATGCAACACAAAAATATTTTTTCAATTCGAACCAGTGGTTCCTGAGATTAGCGCGTTCAACCAAACAAAATCTACTGCTTTATAATATTAGTATAGATGCTACATACAATACTGATTAGCATTTCGCCCGTTCAAAGCAGGTTGCTGTAGATATTATAATTAGTGCCTATTTCCCTTTTTTGTAAAAGACAGAATCACACAATCAATGAATAATTCAACGTAATAGAAACGCATTTTAGCGAAAATATTTCATTTATTGAGAAAATTTCGGATCAAGCAATTCCATTGTTGTTTTGTGATAGCAAAGGCTATCGGGAATCCATTTATCTCGGCAATTCTACGTGGCTGTAATTTTTTTGCGCCACTGCACGATTTACGATGTTATAAATTGTGAACGAATGCGAATAGTAAAACGAAAAACCCAGTGAAATTTTCAGCGAGACCTAAATTCTGCATATGATGTATCCTTTTATAGGATGTTTCTGCCTATGACGTAGTTTTATTGCGTACCTTCCCTCTCGTAAAATATATCCCGTTTTATGTATGCACATATGAAAAAGTTATACACTACGTTTTACGTAACTCTAAGACACTCTTATAAATTTTTATATGGTTTACGTGGATTTTCGCTGGAATTATTTTGCCACGAACTTAAAATTCCGCCCAGTTTATAATTAAATGCGGCGTAGTAACAGCTGTAAATTAAAATTTTAACTCTGGTGCCAAGCGTTTTATCCGGATGGGACTCATTTTTTAAATGGAATCATTGAAAAGGCGAGCTGTAGCTACGGTCAATGCCCCGGCGAACAATACCGTTACTTAGCGAAACTGTAAGAAACAGTTTTAAAGCCCATTACAGGATTTTAATGAAAATCCAGAAAAACTTACAATTAATTAAGTGGTAGCGTTAATAAATCTGCGGTAATTTTACGCTTAGGACTTTTCTGCTTTTACACAAGCGTGTGTAGCTTACCAATGGTCATAAAAAATCACATCCTAGTAGTATTAAGTAGTAATTAAGCTGTTCTGTTTTTGTTTCAATTTTGATATGTAGAGTAAGGGAGACATATTTACCCGAGACGTTTCTACTAAGTCCTCAACGTATCGGTGGTCGATGCCAAGTAAGTCACTAATCCTTGGTTGGTTACGAGTATCAATGAGCAGCAGTGCCCCCTTACCATCATATGAACTGCATGCTCGCTTGTTACAATCTTATTACTAAAAACCTATATATACCTAGTAAAATATCCATTATTCAAATATTTTTATTATTTTCACCGAAAAAAACGATAGTTTAACAACGAGCGATAGTTTTATAGTTTCATATGCATCAGTACTTAATAAGCCTTGTGACTTGTCACTGAACCGAACATTGTTAAACCCCTGTTCATCTTTTACAGTTTCGTGGTGCATATCGGTGACTCTTCGCCCTCGAATACGAGTAAAACGATCCGGTAAGATTTATAACTACTAAGCTATACTTTTATGAATAGAAATTAAGTCAATAAGTAGATAAGATTAGCTTATTCCCACGGCACTTGCCTCTTCGGTTAAGTTTATCATAGTAAAGAGTATTCTATATGTAAATTCACGCTTGTAAGGTGGTAGAACCAGTGTAGTTCGACCGGGGAAGTACCACTGCCACACCTATTTCTAGCGTGAAGCAGTTTTAACGTTTCGGGGGAAGGGTATGGTTGCCGGATTACTTATATATGACGCGATCGTCTTAGTCATCAGGATTGGCAACGCATCTCTGATCGACTTCAGATAGAACCGCTCCACTGTTTTAAATGAAGTTGCTTACCGATGTCCATGAGTGGTAGTTACCACTTATCATCAGGTGGACTGTATGTTTGCTACTTTCAATTTTAAAAAAAAGATTTAAGTCGATAAATAGGTAAGATTAGCTTATTCCCGCGAGATCGTCCTCTTCGGTTACGTTTATCATAGTAGAGTATTCTATATGTTAATCCAGGTTATAAACTATCTGTGTGCTAGATTTTAACAAAGTCTGACCAGTTTTTGTGTGAAATAGTAATCCATCCATCTTTACAAACTTTTGCCTATATATGTCTTGCCGTATGTATTGTGATCAGCTTAATAAAAACTATAAAAAATGCTTAAGACTTTTTAATAACTGACATAAAAAAGAAAAGTGAATATCGTGTATATTATTTTTTTTCCAACTCAATTACAACTCAAAGTAGCAACGCATCTATGATTGACTTCAGATAGAACAGCTGTTCTATATGAAGTTGTTGATGTCCATGGGCGGCAATGGTAACTTACCATCAGATGGACTACAGGCTCGTTTGCTACTTTAATCTGATTAAAAAAAAACATATAACTCGCTAGTGTCTCTGCAAAATATTTAAAATATGTTTATAGAGATGTTTTATAAAGCGTTATCTTACTGCACCGAAGTACAATAAAATTAAAATACATATTTGTATTCTTATACACAGTTCTAAATATCACAAAAAAAAATATTCAAGTTTTCTATTTGTAGAGTAAATTCTAAGCATTTCTTGATCTAATTTACAAACAAAATACTTTCCTTTTCGAGTGTACATAAACATATTGCACAGAATCCCGCCCGGAGCTCGTGTACACGTTTATTGAACAAGCAGTACAGCCGGGCGCTCAAGTCGCGTTGAAATGTTCTGCGGTGGGTGAACCGCCGCCTCGATTTCGATGGACCTTGGATGCCCAGCCAATACCGTCTCATCATGGGTAAGAATGTTTAACTTTATTTTGTTACGTATAATATATTTCTTATTGGAGGGATATTTATGTATTGAATGCAATCTGAAGTTTTCTTCATGTTGTGAAGTACCTTTATTTAAGATCTTTTAATTTAAACTACGATTTAAAAGTGAAATGCATAAGTTACTTAAAATTTGTAAAGTGCCCATAATTTTTATTATTCCATTTTGATGAAAATAATCTTGAGGAAATCTACGCGCCTGAAAGTTCTTGAAAAAAAGTTCCTAAAGTTCCTAAACACTTAGCCCGCACGGTGGACTTTCTCCAAAAGCTCTCGCATTCTGAGAGGAGACCTGTGCTCAGCTTTATAATAATAGAATGACAACGAATTGCATATAACCTAAACTGATTACCCAGATAAGAAACTAATGTATTATTTCTGCATTCCACATACAGGGCGATAATAACAGAAGGGCGCGAAAGTGGACCATCGGGTATTGGATCAGGGAATAACTATATATTGTCCACCCTGTCACTGAACAGCGCTCGTGTTGAACATGGCGGTCGTTACGAGTGCCGCGCCAGCAACTCGCATGGAGCCGTCGCACACGCCGCCAGACTTAACGTATACGGTATATTCTAATTATAATACATATGTAAAACACACACATACATACATATACACACAAATTTGCACTCCTATCGATATAATCACGAAAAAATGTTCGTGAAGAACATGGAAGTCGTTACGAGTTTCGTGCCAGCAACTCGCACGGAGCCACGCACAGACGCACGTCGCACACGCCGCCAGACTTAACGTATACGGTATATTCTAACAATAAAACATATGTAAAACACATACACACACATTTTCATTCTTTTCGACGTAATCACGAAAAAATGTTCGTGAAGAACATGGAAGTCGTTACGAGTGTCGTGCCAGCAACTCGCATGGAGCCACGCATGGAACTACGTCGCACACGCCGCCAGTCTTAACATATATGTTATATTCATGTATTAATACATATGTATTACATACACATGTAGTAGTAACACACATGTATTTACATTCTGTATCACGAAACAGTGTTCGTGTAGAGCACGGCGGTTGTTATTAGTACCGTAGCAAGTCGTAGCACACGCCGCCAGACTTAACATATACGGTATATTCTAATACACATGTATTTACATTCTGGCAACCGTTATCGTTATATTGTCGACACAGTCACGAAACAGCGGTCTTGCAGAACACGGAGGTCGTCACGAGCGCCAACAAATTGCATGGAGCCGTAGCACTTGCTGCCAGAATTAACGTATACTTCACAAATACACATTTAAAACGTATACAGGTGCCTTTAAGTTTTGGCAATTGTTTAACGACATATTGTCAACATAATAATAATATAATCACCAGTACCGTGGTAACCCGTATAAAGCTGTCGCACAAACCAACAGGTCAAATATATATTTATGTATAATTTATTTTAGACTTAGTTATAATTTCCTTAGTATGTACCGTAAAGTTAAAACTATTAGTTAAACGGACAGTACCTAATAATAATATTTGTATCACTTTTTTAGTCACTCTTCCGTTAGGTCTAGAGATTACTTGTAAAATTATTAGCAGAATATATGACTTACACTTATAAAATATATTTATAAATAATTATCATATATTTGTAATAATAGTTACAATAGTTACATATTAAATTGTCTTAGTACGACATAGTATTGACGTTAATACAGATAGCATTACAATTAGCATACAATTAGCGTGTACAGTTATGTAACGGTTGCTTATGTATACAGAAACAAAACACAAACAATGCTTTTACAATATATACCAGAAGTAGGTACTCGTTGCATACTCTGCGGACAATAACAACAACACTTAGGTACCCTTGGTTCTGGATATAATTGCGGTAAAGGTACATATTATTATGCTAATTATGTATTGACCAATATACAGGAGTCAAAGCTAAAGCAGGATATTTGATTAAGTTGCGGTTATTTTGATTGACATTCCAATAATATTCAGGCAATGCACGCAAACTCGATAAGGATTATATGCGTCATTATGATAAAGATTATATGTATACTCGTATTAGTAACTTGTACACGGTACTTGATTTTATTATCGTATTGTTTCATGAATGTGTTGAAGCTGCATATTCTACGCGATTTGTACACATATCGCTTCTGAACCCCATGCGTGCAAGCTAAATTCTGCAGGTCTAAAGTACCGTTGCCTATGAGGGGTGTGATACCATTAGTACCAGTTTTTACGTTTCTTCGACACAAAACGTCAACAATTATTTTTTGAGAAACTTTTATAAAATCGAATTAAGGGCGCTAAATTGCATTCTCGGGATCTTACTGCGGGCAGAACGCGTGCATTATAAATATGCAACCCATAGTGGGTTGTTGTGCCAGCCCAGTCGTCTTGACCTGGCTTGAGCTTTAGTCTCGCCACTGAAACCCCAGTGAAGTTGTAAAGGCCAGTAGGGCTAACATCAACACACAAACGGTAATAAAATAATTGTTTCTAAAAAGGCACACCAAACAGACGCGTTATTTGCGTGCAACGCGCACGCAGCGTATTCGTTACGCATTCGACAGATCTGAACATATCATAAGAGCCATAAGCCTAAGAATTCATGTAATTATTTCCAACTGAACCCGCCGTAGTAGCTAGTGCCAATGTACACGCAGAATATAAAAATATACGTAAACTATAGTTGTCCTTCAAGGTCTCCAACGATCACTGGTAGTACCACGCACTTGTTGGTCAAACCGTGGGACACAGCTCGCCTGTGTCATCCGCTGCATGAGTTTTAAGATATATCAGCTGTCTAAACAAGAGTAGTGCGGTTGATAACAACTCATTTAAACCGTACCCTTAGTATCATATTTTGATTTACGTTATTTATAGTATTGAAGGACGAAATTGATTAAGCGGCAGATACGCTCCCAGTATCAGTTTCCATTTCTGCGAACTAATGTGTTTATATAGAAAAACAAAGTGCTTTTGGTGAGCTAATCCACGTATAATTTAGATCTATTTGTGGAATGATCCTCATAACTTACTTGTTTCATATTTAGGATTGAAATTATGTTTGGCCATCACAGATCTCTTAACATTAAAACACACTACGTAAATAATTGTCATGTTTGATGTTCAAAGGTAATTTTAGTAATATTATTTCTGTACAGGTCCGCCATATATTCGAGCGATGAATCCAGTGAAGGCCGTCGCCGGGTCGGAAGTCACAATATGGTGCCCTTACTACGGTTTTCCGATCGAGTAAGAAAGCTTTCCTGCATATTGTTAATGTTATTTGCACACTGATTTTATGGTAGGGTATGTTTTAAAATGCCAACAGGGGAACATTCTGAAGTTATTTTTTTTAACAAAAAATAGAACCGACTTCAATCTCACCAAAAAGCAAAAATGTAATTTAAATAAATGTTGGTTTCTTGCATACACACTACATAGTACAAAGAACCGAAGTCGGCGCTCAATATATTGTTAGATTACAACGACGAATCTATAACCTAATCTATTCTATGAATGTGTATATGAGTGCCGACTACAGGAGTAGGTATATACTTCAAAAAAGTTGCCTAGTTGCTTCCCTCATATTACAAATTTACTTGTTATTATTATAATAACATGTAAATGTAGATAATAATAAACAAGAAGCATTTCACGTGATGTAACTTAGTCATACTGGCATTAAATTAGGGTTTAAACGTAAGGGATACGCGAGACAATTTACGTTAAAAATTATTTCTTTTCTGAACCGTAAATTTTAATTTACCTATAACTTGTACTTCTTTTTTGCATACCATGTTCAACGCTCACATACTATTACGAAAATTACTTACCTATGACAGTTATTTACACTTGTTATATGAAAAATTTCATTGTCTTGGACAACTTAACCCTGATAAACAATACTATTTACAATGATCTATACCTATCTGTGAAAACTTTTAATTGGCTTTCCTTTTTGTATAATGTTATATTTAATATTAACTTGTTAAATTGAAAAGGGGTACGTGGACATATAAGTTTGAGAGACCATAGTTTAAATCAACTTCAATTAGAAAAATAATGGTAATTTAGATGATAAAAATACATAGACAAAATAACTCATATAAGCAAATATACCCAAATCACCGTGGGTATATATAAGATCTGTTTTAGTTTATTTATTTCAGACACCGTATTAGTTTAATTTATCGCCGACCGCCACTATACGTTCACTCCCGCTACCCTTAACAAATCTATCCTATAAAACAGAATTTGATATGCCAATGTATACGATAATGCTTTTGCTGTCGAACCAAAAAGATTTACCACCTTTGCCAATACAATCGACGACAATGTAACGACCCGCGTGGCGGAGCGGTCACCATACCGGCCTGACACGCAATGGGTTCTGGGTTCCATCCCCGGCCAGACAGACTGAATGATGAGTTTATATATCTATCCTGGGTCTGGGTGTTTGTGTATTCGTCTTTGTGTGTGTCCATATCACCCACGACACAGGAAAAACCTAATGTGGGCCTATGAGTGTAGAAAGCGTTATTTATAGCGAATAGTTTAAATATTAAACGTAATAATTGAACATCTGTACTAATATTATAAAGCTGAAGAGTTAGTTTGTTTAGTTGAACGCGCTCAAGAACTACTGGTTCGAATCGAAAAATTCGTTTTGTGTTGAATAATACATTTGTCGTGGAAGGCTATAGACTATATAACATCACGATATGTTTGTTTTTTTCTTATGTAGTTGCGGGTAAAACTGCGCGACACAGCTAGTAACATATTTCTGTTGCAGCTCCGTTAAATGGGAGGGTGGTGCTGGTGCAGACCCAAGATACCACCAATCAGACGGTCATCTCACCATAACTAATGTGGACAAAAACCGGGACAGAGGAACTTGGGCATGTTCAGTCCTTACGCCTGGTGGAGAACTTGCTAGACGAGAGGTAAGTTTAACAAAAGAAAACTTGAACTTTACGACAAAGTTTGTAACAAAGGAATTTGAGCGCTGAAATAATAATTAGAAAATATGAGACATTTTGCAGTTTGTAACTCTATATTTTCCAATAAGAATATAAATTTAATAGCTATTATTTTTATTATTAGAATCGTCTTATTAATTCGACCAATATATTATTTTTAATTTATTGAATATTTATATTATTTTCTTACTATCCCATGGACTAATATATCATATAACGTGTGCATTCATCTAATATTCTTCAATATTAACTACAATTATACCATTATTGACTAACTTGTAGCCACGAACACCGTACACCTACAACGGCTCATTTATATGTATGTAGCGACCATCTTAGTCCTTGGGAGCAGCAACGCATCTGTGATCGACTTTAAATGGAACCCCTGTTCTATATGAAGTTGCTTAAAGATGTTCATGGGCGGCAGTAACCACTTAACATCAGATGGACTGCATGCACGTTGGCTATTTCATTCTTTAAAAAAATGCACATTTTGTTGAAATACACAACGACACTATATATTTTTTTTGTCGATTTATTATAATCCGATAAACAAGATACTAAAATTAATATCAAAATTAAAATGTGAACACGGCCGTATAAAAGGCAGTTCCATTTATACAAAATTTAAACGCGATAAAACAAACCAAAGCCGATAGAAACACAAAAAACTGTAACAAAAAAGCGAATAATTGTGAAAAGCGTGAAAAATAGACATGGCTGCAAAACTGGATTACGGCTACAAATAAAATAAACGATTACAGTTATTCGAATAGTTTATACGATCTATTGGAACTATTCAGCACGTTATACTTGACATTATTTTTTAGAGTCGTACAGAACGAAACTCTATTCTAAAAAATATTTAAACATGAGTTTTCTCGTAGTTTTGCAATATAGTTTTGATAAGCTGGCTTTTGATTTAGACGTTAGTGGAATATTTCTTCCATTTAATTAGATAATAATGTCTATATCATTAAAGAAAAATATAAATATAAATCATTTATAAAACTTACGTAATGATGCACTCTAGGACCGACAAAACAATTTTTCTATAGAATGTACATTAACGAGTAGAAGGAGTATAGTTCGAACGGGGAGGAACCACCGCCACACCTATTTCTTGCATGAAGGGGTTCCTGGTTGACGACTCGCTTTTATATGAAGCCAACATATGTATTAGTTCTTAAGAGCAGCTATGCATCTATGATTGATGTCATATAGAACCTCTGTTCTGTTTGATCTGTTCCGAAGTTGTTTACAGATATCCATGGGCGGCAGTAGCGACTTACCATCATGCTCATTTGCTGATAGTATATATACCATAGGTATATAGACTATATATGCATCTACATATAGTATTATGTACGGTGTAGCGAATCCGTCGCCACGGCAATCCTCGCCATACCAACGATGAGGTTTATCTGCCTAAACATATTTCACATAAAAAACACAATATGCGACTGCATTTCTACATAAGGAGTTGAATGGCGTGTTTACCCTCTGCCGGCAACACACCGATCTGAATCGACTGGATGCTGTTGCATGGGAGAATATGTTGTCACGTAGCGTGTTGTGTATATGCATCAGACCATATTAGTAATATGGAACTGATAAGTACTCACACGCATCGGGCTTAAACTTAATTGTCGTCCAGGTACAAATGACGGTCGTTTCCCCGCCCGTGCTGTCGCCCATCGTGTTCCCGCCCGGCTTGCGCTCCGGCGACCGCGCGCAGATCACGTGCACAGTCACGTCGGGCGACATGCCCGTGTACTTCTCGTGGCTGAAGGATCAAACGCCTATCTCTAGCGTGCTACAGGTTAGTTGATGGGTCATAGTTGACGTTTTTGAGAGCAGTTAGTACCTCATTGAGTTTTGTTAAGTACGTTATTGCTATGTTGAACCAAGAATGATCGTGGTCAATCTGATATTAATGTGGTACTTGTTTTAAATATTATTCTTAATAATTGAATTGTAGTAATTGATTTTTCGGAATGCAATCCCAAGATACAAATATTTGTTAATAATATACTTCTAAAATTTAACCAGAATAAATAAACAAAATATTTAGATCATCTTACAATTTAATGGATATTAGCAGAATAATAACGTACTTAATTAACAGTGAATGTTGAAATGTTCTAATATGTTGTTAATTAATTAATTTCTTAGGTAGATGAACGAGGAGCAGAGTTCTATAGTATGCTTCTATTCAAGAGCCTGACTGCTGCTCATAGTGGCATATACACTTGCGTGGTAACTAACACGGCTGGTAAAGCTAATACGTCCGCTGAACTGGCTATAAAAGGTAAGACCAATTACCGACATTTATTAAATTATAGTTCTAAAGTCCAAATCTCAGCAATATTATTAAAATAATTAAGAGTTAAGTGATAAGAATAGATGATAAATATTAATACAAACAATAGCTTACAAAATCGTAAAACCCGCTTTCCTAGATATTATCTACTATTATTAGTTCTATTATTATACTTTGTAGTAATAGCTTTAAATTTAAGTAATAATTACAATATTAATTGGATACAGTATTAAAAACATCTATAATGCACGCATAACATGTAAATATACGAAGATACTTCTATGTATAGGACAATTATAGAAACATCAAATAAATTATCTGTTTGCAACTTTAACTTTTCAAGTCAACAAAATTAAACTATTATTCTTATGCAGTTCCACCGTACTGGCAATTAGAGCCTTCAGATACCGCGGTGTTACTGAATGGATCATTAACCATAAGTTGCGAAGCTCGGGGACACCCGTCGCCTGCAATTTATTGGACCAAGTTCTCCGGTAAGAATTACTTTCACTCTCTTATCACTACTGATAGCGCCTCGAACTGACATAATATTGTTCCATTTATAAGGTAGTACAGAAACATCCTTGGGCGGAGTGTCAGATCCCGTGGTACTGAGTAATGGATCTTTGAGACTTGAATCGGCAAGAGCTGAACATTCCGGAAAATATCGCTGCAGAGCTGATAATGGAGTTGCTCCAGCTTTATCCAAAACTCTAACTATACATATTAATGGTAAGTCATGTAAAAATAAAATATTCGTTACCGCAACATAAGGTAAAAAATAAACAAATGATGTTATTTTCTCAGAGCCAGCAAGATTTGAAACACCGTCAGTAAACGTTACTGCGAAATTGGGAGATACAATTAGATTGGTATGTCTCGCTCGAGGTGATAGTCCACTCTCAATGACTTGGAGTCATTCTGGAAGAGCATTACCTAACTCTGATTATAGGTTAGTGGAGTCAATAAAAATAAGTTTCATAAATCTAATTTAATACGAAATATTATTTAGAATAACTAATTTATTTTTTTAGGATGAGTATATCTGAAACCAGAAGTGCGGAAGGTTTGAGAAGTGAATTAGTTATAGAAAGAGCAGATAGAAGAGACTCAGGAGTATATCGTTGCCAAGCTTCCAATCCGTATGGAAGATCTGACCATTTTGTACATTTAGGAGTTCAAGGTAAAACTATTTCAACTTTCTTTGTTTCCCTAAGAGTTCTTGTAAATTAATATTATCAGGTATTTATGGTTTTGACATTTCTAGAACCTCCAGAACCACCGGCAAATTTTCGAGTACTAGATACGACATCTCGTTCCGTTCGTCTTCAATGGCAACGGCCGTATGATGGAAACTCCCCAGTAATGGCATATGTTGTACAATACAGAAGGCATGATTCTTCTAACCCTGAAGCATGGAGAGACGCAGATACTCACAATATTTCAATATCAGCGCATTCTCCAGAGTCATATTCAGAGTAAGTTATGACAGAATTATCATATGAAATTTATTATATAAATGATATAGACTCAAGGTTTCGTCTATATTCAAATCAAAACAAATATTTTTCTCATTTGATGAAAATATACATTTTTGTTAAATTTCCTACTAACATTAAAAATGTATTACC
>DWNE01006338.1:0-13144 GCA_018249875.1 Cecropterus toxeus
ACCACACCCTTCCACCGAAACGCAAGAACTGCCTCACGCTAGAAATAGGTGTGGCGGTGGTACTTCCCCGGTCGAACAACATTGGTTCTACCACCTGGCAAACTACTGCTAACACTAGAAAAATCTTCAAACTTTACAAAAAATGACACTATTAGCATGGTTATATTGTTTGGAAATTCAATATTAATCATGCACTAAAGCTAAAATTAATTCATAGAGAGCAGAATAATCAAACATCGAGTTTCAACACTAATTGTATTCTAATAGTTCTTAATTAAATATAATGAGTGTTATTTAAAGCAATTTGTGATTATAATAGTTGCGTCTAAAATAAGTCCGCCATTTTGAAAATCATAATAACATAAGGCCCTTGTCTGACGGCAGTCGACGTGAGAGAAACGAGCCAATAAGATGTTAATGCGAAACACGCACGCACGCTTTCTACACTCATAGCTCCACACTAGGATGTTATCTTGTGTCGTGGGTGCCATGGACATACAAAGACGAATACACAATCACCCAGACCCAGAACAGAAATCTAAACTCATCATTCATATTTATGTCTGGCCGGGAATCGAACCCAGGACTCACTGCGCGTCAGACCGGTATGGTGACCGCTCCGCCACGCGGGTCGTCAAACGGTTATAAAATAGACGGTAGGTCCAACTTAAGCCTGAATTCATCACTTGGTTTAGAGAACTAATACAAACGACCTCTAGCGACGGTCGTAGACATAAACAACGTACTTTTACTTGTGTATTCTTCTTCTTATTTAGCTTAGCTGTCGTGGTCATATCATTGGTCGTCGTGGCACTTTTCTTTGGCTGTGCCCAGGGCCCCCATCCTCAGAGGGCCCCGAAGGACCGACTATTTCTCTCACAAAGATTTGGGGGCACCAAAACAAGATAGATATTGTTGTTTTTTTTTTGGTCGTCAAGTTAGATATTGTCGTTTTTTTTTGGTCGTCAAGTTAGATATTGTCGTTTTTTTTTTGGTCGTCAAGTTAGATATTGTCTTTCAGGGTTGCGGGTTGTAATAGTGGGAGCTCGAGCCACCCTACCAAGTGACCCCGAGAAGGACGGTGGCATGTGTGGTCGCATGTCATCGTAAGCACTTGAAGACATTGAATAACACTAATTCCGCGACTAATTCCTCGTTGGGCGGCAAAAACCTACCTTACGGCACTGATCATGCCTTGTAATTTGTCACAGTAAAGGACGTCAAAGATAAAGCAAATAAACAGGTATATCAGGTCCTATCAGACGTTATCAGCCCTATGCTGTAATTATATTTTAATTATTAATTGGAACGTCATTTCTGTCAATGGAGTGTTCACCTGCAATTGTGGTTACACCACTTGTTTATTTAAACTTTTGTAATGTTATTTATATATCTGTATGCTACATTGGTGAACCTTAAATAAATAAAATAAATAAATAAATGTCCCCATATCCAATAAGCTTTTACCCACTTCACTCTTCAATTTACCGTCATTTGGGTACATTTACCCCAGTAGTACTACTAGGGTAAATGTACCCGAACGATTAATTCGTTAATTACTAACTAGTAACATCGTTAAAAACATGGAAACAAAAAACCGGACTACTTAAAACATTTTTTTGTACGTAATGATATAATTTAATTTAACCTTTTTTACTACTTTTTGTCAAAATAGTCAAGTAAAACTATTATAAAAAATCGCCCCTCTAACCCCCACCCCCCTTTTTCTTCACTATGCAAACTGAGACGATTCTAATGATATGTCATACGTCACACGTCGTCATGCCATCAAAGAAATGGGCATACATACAAACATACATACGCTCGAGAAACATTACCCTCCTTCTGACGCAGTCGGATAATAATAGAAAATTCAGTGATGTTTCAATAAATCGCGAATTGTTCATATTATTCGAAATTTAGCGAATTATTCGAAGATTTTTGAATATTCGAAGTGTTTCGAATTATTCCAACGATTCGAAATATTTCGAATAATTCGATTCGATTCGAACGGTATTCGCACACCCTTAACCACAATCCGTCAAGCTGTTTGGGCTGTAACGCTTGCCAAAGAAATGCACATACATATACATACGCTCGAAGAACATTACCCTTCCTCTGACGCAGTCGGGTAAAAAAAACATAATAATATGATATGTCTATAAATAAAAGACCATTATATACTTGCTACTTTATTGAATCTAATTACAGAAACAGTGTTTTAAACGAAATATACGTTAATTACAAATCACGTAAATAGGAACACAAACTAGTTGGTACAGAAAAATCAATACAGGTGTAAGTGAAACACTAAATTAGTTCAAGTGTGAATTAAAGCCAGTCGATGTGAAATTAAGGCCAGATACCCACGAGGCGTATTTGAATCAAAAAGTACATTAGATTCACGCTTCTTGATCATTCGGTAGTTTCTTTTTTTGTCGGTGGTTCTACATGCGATTCATTCTATATATTGTGCGTACCATCGTTTGTCCCTCACCCCATCCTACACTTCTCCCTCCCATGATAAAAATCCCCAGTTATTGTATACAAGAAACATCTGATAGGCAAATGGCATGAGAATTAACAAAATTCAGTGACCTGTCACACAGGTGAAGGAATTAACATAATTCAAGATTGGACGTAAGGTACACTTACTTTTTTTTGTATTTTTATCATTTTTAACAACTATACACTTATTAAAACTTGGACTATAATTAGTTACATATATATGTAGTAAATAAAAGTTTACAAGCATAAATGCATAGAAACGGGCCAGAAATACGAGTATGTCAGTCAAAATAGAGTAGTAGGTGCCAGTTCCACCACAAACTTCATTTATATTCATTGAGGCTGTTTCAATGATCAATGTTTCTCGAACTCCCGTCTTTGTCCGGCGAGTAGGCGATCATTTCGTATTTGTGCTTCTCAGGATGACGCTCAGTTGAAAATCCAAGAATTGAAATTGCCTTACGAGTTCAGAGTAGTAGAATCAGGCTAATTTGAGAACATATATATTTTTATAAGCCTAAAAAACAACCAAATATCCGATCATTCAAATTGTGTCCAGAACTTTTTTCCTTTCATTGGACTTTATAAATTTTTGGCATTGACAATATTATAACATAAAATCATTTTATAACAGCTTAAAACTAATAAATGCAAATAATACTTCTCGCAAATAAAGCACCTTTGTGTAGCAAAATTGAATAAATCAGAATAGCATATATCGAGTTTCAGCCATCCATACTGGTAACACTGCCATATCCACAAATGATTTTTGCCACATAAACTTTAACTTTTCCATTTATATTCTTTACATACTATATGTTATAATCTCGCATCTCTTACTTTTGTGCTCTTCTGTCAGTTTTTCATTTCATCTAATGAGATCAGTTAGGCAGATAGCTCATTGGATTAAGAATCCCAAATCTGTGACGAGAATTTCCCTTAACTAATTTGATCCATGTCCTTGCCACTTCAATAAATGCTACTTTGATAGGTAAATAATAAAAAAGAAACCTATCAAAGCGTAAGTTATACTCGTACATTACACATAGACAGTCATTACATTAAGATTATGATATAGTCACTTATTATCTATGCATAGTAGTAGTGAAATACATTTTTTATACTGAAATGTAACGATAAGGCAGACGAGCTGCTTGGTGGAAACTAGTCATGTCGCCTATAAACATTTGCAAGACCAGAGGAGTCGCCAATGCATCGACAGTTTTAAAGGAGAGCTCTTTTTATACCTCTTTGAAGGGCTCCATGTCATAGCGCTCCGGGAATACAGGATGAAGTTCATTCCATATCTTGCATGTCCATGGTAAAATAAAACGTTACAATCAGTTTACAACTTGAGAATCATGGTACATGATAAGGTAAATAGTACCTTTAAATGCGATATTTCGGAGTATATATTTTTTTGTTACGCCATAGTACTTTACATATTATGAAGATGCCGTTTGCCATTTACGATGATGAAAGATGCCATTTACGTATTGTACATACAAAATATATTTCACTACCAATGCAAATACTACACAGGAAAATAGATTATGCTTATACTTACTGGCTAGAGATTGAAACTAACTAAACATTTACAGTGCACATATTTTTGACACATCACTAGGGTTATTTCGATAAAAGACTTTCCAATCGAATTTTGAACGCCGCAGTACTAATCGCGTTGTACATATATATCATCATTATAATCTTGATCTTGATTTGTATGTACTGATGCATGTAACATAATTCAAATAATAAATCAAAAATATGTGCTCTCCAGGAACATTTCCTTATTTACATTAGTCGATAGATGACTAGAAAAATGTATTTCTCAATAGAAATGATTTTTTGATTGTTTACTAAGAGATGGCGCCACCTGTAAGCTCTGAATAACGCTATTAACATTCCTCGAGACTCACGCATTGTTCCTGCTCTTTCATTGCTTTCTGTTTTTATATCGACAAATGTAAACAAGAGTAAACTAAACAGTGAGACATTTACTACTACTATGGTATGGTGAATATAATCCATTTTGAGAATGAGCCGGACACCACTAAGACGTGGATATAGGTAGCGTTTCAAGTAGAATATTACCCACTCTTGTCATACATAACACTTTTATCCTATCCATAACTAAATGGACCAAGCCTAGATTTTTCATTTCGCCATCCATTCTACTTATGAAATCAGTCTTTAAGATTTAATTAAAATTATAAAATAATATCATCAATGCATGGTCTTTTATTTTTGTACTTAAATTTAAAACTAAAATACTAACAGAAATGGAACTAAAATAATAGTTAACAGATCTTTGGTACAGTTCTGAGCATTTCAACTTATCAATCCTTATTAGTACATACCCTATATCCACATGCTAATGGACTTGTTGCGTATGAGCTTACTGGGAAGGGTTGCCCGCATTCAGCTTGGGGTGCCTCTTGGGGCCAGCGTCGGCTAGTTCGTAGTGGATGACATCGTCCATGTTGCTGATGGTGATGCGCTGCAGATGGTTGCCGGAGAAATGCACGAAGTCGCGGTTGGAGACTTTGGTGGAGTTCTGGGCGGAGTCTCCGGCGGCGGTGGAGTTCTGGGCGAAGTCTTCGGCGGTGGTGGAGTCCTCGGTCTCGGGCGGCAGGGTGCTTATCGGCAGGGAAGTGGTCACCACAATTGAACGTTTACGTACTGAAATAATGAGAACTTCATGTAAGTAAATATAACTGTACGAGTAAAATATTAAATGAATGAATAATAAGTGAAACTAGTTGCAGTAAATTTACATTTGGCGTGTTTAACATACATGCAACTGTGTGTGTGTGTGTGTGTGTGTAAAGTTCATGTATATCCAAACGATTTGCCCCGCGCGTTACGCTTGGTTCTAACATTCTTTTATTAATCGAATTTCCTTATCAGAAATATTACTTCGAAATCTTGAAAATCCGTTTGTCATATTTTATTACTGTTCGGAAAATAATGAAACGATTTTATATGAGATATTCGCATTTAAGCTTTCTGTTATGAAAATAGTATCAGGTGTCTGTAAATACAAACTTGACGCGCTTCGATGCGATTAGAAGCGACAGCGTGCGTGTGTGTATGCATGCGTGTGCGTGCGTGTATGTGTGCATGCGAGTGCGTGTGTGTGCATGCGAGCGCGTGCGTGTGTGTGCATGCGAGCGCGTGTGTGTGCATGCGAGCGCGTGTGTGTGTATGTGAGCGCGTGCGTGTGTATGCATGCGAGCGCGTGCGTGTGTGTGCGTGCGAGCGCACGCATACAAGTGTAGGTGTATGTGTGTGAGTGGTCCCCTCGTAGGTGGAGCGGTGTACTGACACACGAGCGTGTCCTGCAGCTCGAGGCGGTAGGCGGGCGCGCGGCAGGCGCGCGGCGGCGCGAACAGCGCGGGCAGCTGCGCGCGGAACGTGCTGTGCGCGTGCGACAGCTCCAGCCGCGACTCGTTGTGGAAGCCGGCGATCAGCATGCGAGGCTCCAGCACGAACTCGCGGATCAGGTCCATCACGAAGCAGCGCTCCGCCATGCGGATACCTGCACGATTGTTTGTTGAAGTCAATATGTTTTGCGCGTATGGTGGTAAAAAATTTTCAGATGAAGCACGACACGAAAATGTGAGACGTTTTTTATTATTAAATTCATCCTAAATATAAAATATGTATCTCAAATATGCCAGGAAAATATAACTATACAGGAGGTAAAAGATATTTGTTGATAATGAAAAAAAGAGATTGATTTATGCATCTTTTCTACAAAGAGATTGATTTATGCATCTTTTCTGCTCTTAATGTGTTCAATAAGGTGCAACTGAGTCACCAAATACACCGACGGTTGATTTCAGCTGTCCACACACTGATAAGTGGTTACTGTCGATACTTTCCCATAACACAGTCATGCTATGTTACTGCTTATCAAAAAAAGACAAGCAGGAATGCACTTCTGTTAATCTTAAATATATTCTTGGCTATAACCTGCTGGACCCGAGAACTAAGAGAGTCCACAACTACAACTACCTAGAAAACTCATCTTACTGATGAGATGAAGTACTTACTAGTGAGATTCTCATCAAAGTCATGAACAATCTCGAAAACGCGATGCCCGTCACGAACGGTGATAGTTTCCATACGATCCTCGATAGACATTTCCTCGAGCAGCTGGTTCAGGATGTTCGGGCTGATGATGTCGCTGGGCGAGGAGAACACCTTCATCTGAATGGCCGGCACCGCGAACCATGGCACGTTAGGCGTATCGTTCATCACCAAGTACTGAGGACAGAAGAATGAAGAAATAACATATTTGCATGTGAGGCAAAAGAAACACATCCGGGCAGAAATACATGAGTTAATTATATACTCTTGTATATTAGAATATCCCTTTATTGTCTGATTCCAGCACCACCAAGACACTTAATGCCACCTAATACCATGGCTATAAGCATAGTGCTCTAAAATTAAACCACTAGCCACCAATCAAACTGCTGACTGAGCTTAAAGTTGCTAAACTTTGTAGTTCCGTTGCTTACTGTACTTACGTCCATGTCTTTAGTTGAGGAGACGGTACAGAAGCCGCGGTAGCGAACGCTGTTGTTGCGGATGTACTCGCGGAACAGCATCACGCCGCTGGTGAACCCGAGAATGATCAGCGACAGCGACACCAGCGTCAGGCACAGGAAAGCGCCTGTCGTGGACCTGATCCGAAGGATGTTCTGTGGAGCTTTACGCACCTGCCAAAAAACAATATAACACATTACTTCATGAAAACGAAAATCCATGTGCTATTATAGTAAGTTTGCAGGCTTTTACACAACAAAGGCAGCTAATTGTAAGACCATGCAATCTTATTAATTAGGCCATAGGTAGATATGTAACTCCAGCCGATGATTGTGTGCAAATGGATGATGCAGATGTATCGCTGGTTTTTTAATAGTAGTAGTATCACATTGAAGTAGCAAACAAGCACGCAGTCCACCTGATTGTAAGTAGCCACTGCCGCCCACGGATATCTGTAAGTAACTTCATACAGAACAGGGGTTCTATCTAAAGTTGATCAGATATGTGTTGCTACTCCCTAAGGCTGAGATGCTCGCCTCATAGAAGTGAGCTAGCAACTACAACTCCACCGAAATGCAAAAACTGCTTCTCGCTAGAAATAGGTAGCTCCCTGGTTGAACTACACTGGTTCTATATACTTACAAAATTTACTACTTTATATTTACTTATCTTTTTCTCTTAAATTTATTACTTACTTATCTTTAGTTACTTATTTCAAAAATTTGCCTTTAATTAATAAAAACTGTCTAATGGTGCTACATGTTTGCCTTAGCTTAAGTACCTTCACTTGGTATTAATGTACGAAAAGATATCCGAACAGAAAATTCGTAAGTAGCTCCGACTATTATAATTTTTTTTTTTCAGAAGTAGTAAATGAGTCTTCAGGCCTCCTGACTGGAAGTGGTCATTGCTGCGCTTATACAACTTAATAAAAAACAGGGATTCTATCAGATGGTAATCACAGATGCATTGCCACTCTTGAGGACTAAGATGATTGCCTCATATATAAATGAGTCAGCAGTGAGCAGTTCTTGACCACATCCATCCATTTCAGTGGAAGGATGTGGTCAAGAACTACTCCACGCTAAAAATAGGTGTGGCCGTGATACTTCCTCGCCAAACTACACTGGTTATACCACCTTTTGAGTGTAATGAAGTCATCTCACTTCCGCTTAATAGATGAAACCATCAAAAAAAGATTTGAATAATTCAAATTAGCAATTTTTTTTTTTTATTAAAAAGAAGTAATCATGTAAAGTCGGTAACAGATGTGTTGGTAATCCTGAGGACTAAGATGATCACCTCATATATAAGTGAGCCGGCAACCACACCCTTCCAACCAGTGTAGTTCGACCAGGAAGGTAAAACTGCCACACCTATTTCTAGCGTAAAGCAGTTTTTAAGTTCCGTTGGAAGGGTGTGGCTCAGTTATATATGAGGCAACCGTCTGCCTTTTTTATACAGAATGAGCTTATATCCATGCTATCAGTATGCTTTCAAAACAATGTTCTTTGTTAAAATTCTTGAATGTATATTGTTCCATACATATTTTTTTATATTATTATGTTTAAAATACGCGTCATACCGGGCACAGTCAGTAACTCAGTATATAGTAAATCTCAATAGTACTTCCCAAATTTTCTGCTTGATTTTTTTTTTAATACAAAAGAAAGAAAGAACAAAAAAAAATCTTACAGAAGTCGTTTCAAGATACTTACGTTATGTTACACTATAATAAATAAGTTAAATAATAATTCATTTGAACAGCAAGTAAAATAATCAATAATCAATAATTTCTATATGCGCAACAATAATCTTACCCTTTTCCCCTGGCGAGAGGTGACCAACGGTAAAACAGTAACGCCCGCTGGCTTCTTGCCTACTGTACTTGTTTTCACAAGAATCGTCATGGTTAATCGCATAAATTCCTTACAGAAAATTATTAATACGCGCTGCACTTCGAATTGCACCCCAGGAGAAAAATCAATACTCGCCCATCCTGTCAATCAAGGACAAATTTTCTTTTAATTTTGTCACTTCCGGGTTAGACAAAGATAATTCAACCAAAAAAAAAAATTGTGATATATAAATTTGCCGTGCAACTTTTTCTTTCAAAATATTATTCATAATTATCTTTAATTTCTTTAATTATTTGATGTTCATAATGTTTACTTTTATACCATAGACAACTTTACCTTTTATTTTCCTAAAAACATAAGAAGCTATGCCTTCTATTTAAAACTTAGGAATTGTCTATGCAATACAAAAAGAAAAAAGAAAAATTCACGAAGGAAGGAAACGGATTTCGTGTTGTAGAATATTCTCCTGAAAAGAGGTTAATGAATCAGCAACGCTTATAGTGTCGTTAAAACATGTTTGTTTAGTTTTCTGCGATCTTATTTTAGTTTTGTTACTTATTTCATTGTGTACTTTAAATAATAGTTCGGCCAGCAGTCTACAACCACAATAAAATGGCGACTGACCAAGGAAAAAACCGCATGCATGTCTTCAAGAATACGGGCAAAGATGTCGATGTGAGTATACAAAGAGAAAATTTTCATCGCATAATCGAATTACTCAAACTGATTCGCGTTTCGGACTGGAGATAATCTCGAACTTATGTTTTTAGGAAATGCGTAGACGAAGGAACGTAGTAACAGTGGAGCTCCGAAAGAATAAAAGAGACGAGACATTACAGAAGCGTCGGAATGTTCCGATCAGCGACTCGACGGATGAAGACGAGATCGAGCGGAGCTTGGCGACCACTGATTTCAAACAATTGGTTATAAACGCTGCAAACGCTGAAAACGGGCCACTGCAGTTGGCCGCGGTGCAGCAATGTCGCAAATTGCTCTCTTCGGACAAGAACCCGCCCATCGACGACCTCATCCACCACGGTATCCTGCCCGTCCTCGTCGCGTGCCTGTCGCGGGCGGACAACTCGACGCTCCAATTCGAAGCGGCCTGGGCTCTAACGAACATCGCATCGGGTACCTCCGCACAGACGAACAAAGTGGTCCACGCTGGCGCAGTGCCCTTATTCCTGCAACTGCTCATGTCGCCGCACGAGAACGTATGCGAACAGGCCGTGTGGGCTCTCGGCAACATCATCGGAGACGGCCCGGTGCTCCGTGATTACGTTGTGGAGCTGGGTGTGGTGAAGCCCCTCCTGAGCTTCATCAAGCCGGAAATCCCGATCTCATTTCTTCGCAACGTCACATGGGTGATTGTCAACTTGTGCAGAAGTAAGGATCCTCCCCCACCAGTCAAGACCATCCAGGAAATTCTTCCAGCTCTCAGTGTACTCATCATGCATACGGACATTAGTGTAAGTATCTAAATGACAATTTTACCATGCATCTCATGTACCATACACCTTTTTAACGTTAAGCAACAAAACAAAATTGATTGAATATATTTATGATCTCTAAAATTTTGTATGACTCTCAATAAAATTCTATTTTCATTCCAATGAATAACAATTATATTAGTCATTGAGTAATGTAATCTTGATCAACTAATAGTAGGTAAACTACTTATATCCATTAATAATGTATAATAGGTGATAAACTGAGGTAATTACTTAATCTTTTGTAAATCTTCAGTTGTATTAAGACAGTTGTAACTCGAATATAATATATCCATAATGAATTTTAATAACTACTGGTTCTAAATGCAAAAATGTAGTTGAGATGTCTCTCCCTTTTTATATCATATTATATTTATAATTCTAGGTTGGTAGTGGAATATTAGAAGGGTATATAGTATGTGAAGTTACTAAGTTGTGTAAGCATTAAAGTATCGGCAAATCAAGTTTCTTTATATAGCATGCATTAGCATATATTATTTCATTGGCCATTTTATAAAATTTGTCACTTGTAAAGCTTATCTTTTATACAAAGAATCAGTTTTAATGAAATATTTTAATTATTAAAATTAAGTTATACCAAAATACTATTTATACAACACACAAAGATATTTAACATGTGTTCATTAATTCTGTACTGCAAACACTAATTTTAATGTGATATAAATTGATGAATTACTTAATTACACATGTAATTAGCTATTACATTGTAGTAAAGCATTTAGTAAAGTGATTACTTCATTATTTTAACAATGAGTATATATGTTGTTTTACTTGAAAAATTCTTATAATGTTTAGACACATTTCTAAAAATTTAAAAATGTTGATCTATTATATTGTCAGTAGTTTAACTGTTAAAAATAATATTGTATTGTATTGTTATCCATATTCTTTATCTTTAACATGGATGGCTTGTAGGTTTTTAAATTCTTTTGTAACATTGCTAATAATTTTTTTCCAGATTCTAGTAGACACAGTATGGGCAATCAGCTATCTCACAGATGGAGGTAATGATCAGATTCAGATGGTGATTGAATCTGGCATCGTACCAAAGTTGATCCCCCTGCTTTCACACAAGGAGGTGAAGGTACAGACGGCGGCCCTCCGAGCTGTGGGCAATATTGTAACGGGCACAGATGATCAGACACAAGTGGTGCTTAACTGCGACGCGCTCTCACACTTCCCAGCCCTCCTGTCACACCAGGTAAATACACTGTTTATATTTGAAGGATACAGAAACAATAATGTTTGAAAAAGTCTTTTATTCAATGTTTTGTGAGTGAAAATTGGTCAAGATTAAGCTTATTATGACATATTGATGATAAGATAAGGTAATGTGCGTTGCAGTGAATAAAGATAAATATGATCTCTTTATGTCGTGTTAAAATTGTATGTTTTCTTTAAATATCAGAATATTCTAAAGTTTTATCCATGATTTATTATGTTTTTATGAAAACATTGGAGGTTGTTAATGATATTCTGGCAATGTGTCAAATTGTTCCATATGTTTATATTTGAAGTTTAAAATAAACAGCGCTCTGTAGTTTCTTATATGCAATAGACAGCAAATAGAGTAGTAGTCATCACCAATACATCTAAATCTATACTATCTATACTAATATTATATGAAACAGTAGAGCTTTTTTTGGTTGAACGCTCTAATCTCAGGAACTACTGGCTCAAATTAAGAAATAATTTTTGTGTTGTATAGTACATTTATTGAGGCTTTAGGTTATATTATATATATGATTGTTTGTTCTTTCTTATGTAGTAGCAGGTGAAACCTATTTGGGACTTACTATTCTTACATGCTGAAGCATTTAATATACAGTTACTGGATTTAAATATTCTTTAAAACACATCCTGACACTAATTTGCTTGAATATTTGATATACACCTGATAGATATCCATTCATAGTTCCATGAACATACATTTCATCTCTACGGACTAAAACTTATAAACAGTTTTGATCTGTTATGAATGATGAGGATGATATAGTTCATTCCCATACTATATATAACATTTTTGATGTAAAATTTTGTAACAAAAGAAATAGAAGTAGATTAATGTAAAATCACGAATATGATCTGGTATCCAAATGAAATCAGAATTGTAAGACATGTTTTTTGGATCCAGATTACCAGATGCACACTAATTAGCATAGGTATAATAGTATAATTTAATTTACAGAAAGAAAAGATCTGCAAGGAGGCAGTGTGGTTCCTGTCGAACATCACGGCGGGCAACAAGCACCAGGTACAAGCCGTGATCGACGCGGGACTGCTGCCCAAGATCGTGGAGAACCTCGGCAAGGGCGAGTTCCAGACGCAGAAGGAGGCCGCGTGGGCCGTCTCCAACCTCAGCATCAGCGGCACCAAGGAGCAGGTGGCCGCGCTCATCAACTGCGGCGTCATCCCGCCCTTCTGCAACCTGCTCAGCTGCAAGGACACGCAGGTCATCAATGTGAGTACCCACCCAGCTACTTTTTAATCTTTTTCAAAATAGGAAGAGGTTTGATGTTTAGCTATACGTACTATCTATACATATAAATAAAATTGAAGTGTCTGTTTGTAATATCAAAATAACATTTTTTTACCAAATGCATAAAAATATATACATGATACTGATAACAAAAAACCAATTAAAAAAATTTTTGTCTGTCTGTCTGTCTGTCTGTTTGTTCCGGCTAATCTCCGAAACCGCTGGAC
>DWNE01006339.1:0-13141 GCA_018249875.1 Cecropterus toxeus
CACAACGGCAGATTGTACTCCTCGGCCTTCTCTACAATTTGCCGCAGTGTGTGTATGTGGTCCATGGTACTGAAGCCTTTACGGAATCCGGCTTGTTCGGGAGGCTGCATATCTATACTAATATATAAAGCTGATAATATCAGGAACTACTAGTTCGAATGATTTTTTTGTGTTCAATTTTCCATTTATTGAAGAAGGCTATAGGCTATATAACATCACGCTTTGTTTGTTTTTTTTGTTGTGTAGGTAAAACCGCTGGGCACACTCGGCAAGAATAAAATTTCCACTACACTACTACTCACTAACTGTTTTGCCTCTCAGTTCAACATTATCAGATTTATAAATGTAGACTAAATTATAGGTCTTCAATTCAATTATGTCTTCAATTATGTTCGACTGCTAACCGCAAATCCTAAATGCCCTCTCCAAGCTAATAATAACGATTGCCTAACTAAAAACCTAAATTGTGATGGATGTGGTTTTAATTTTATTGCAAGTTGTTTACTTGGCAGTTAACAGTTCAATGCTTTCGTAATAGTCACAATACTTATCATGATGCCTAATAATGTTGTAGTGTTCAACAATGTAACAGCTATAGTATTCTGTAAAATATCATGAACTAAAATCTCGATACATTATAATCGGTAAAAGTGAATTTGTGTTTTAAAATCATTATAACACAATATTTATCAGTACAGAATGACATAAAGTTGTGATATCGAATTCGACAGCCATTTATCGTCACACTGCTGAACATAGCTCTGGTTTCAGCAAATAAATGAATAAGTTTCGAAGAACTTAATTTGATGACTCACTTATACATATATGAGAGGAACATCAGTCCTTGAGAGTAGCAACGCATCTGTGATTGCCTTATGATAGAACCTCTTTTTAATAAAGTTGATTACAGATGTCAGCCGCTGTAAGGACTTATCATCAAGTGGACTCGTTCTTGGATTTCGGTGAAAGGATATGAATGCCGGCTGACATGCAGTACGCAGTATTAGCATCTGAGATTAGCTTCAGGTGGAAAAGATTACAGATGGCTTGGCCGTAACCACTTACGTTAAGGTAAACTGCATGTTCGATTACTAATTCAATCTTTTTAAATATATCTGTACTTGGACACCAGATCGAGAGGCTAAATTTCAAGGTCAATAGCTGTCACATAATATGTGTCTAACTTAATCTGCACAATAGTTCATCTCATCTCTATACTCGAATATGCAATGTTAGCGGAACTATCATCTTATAAACAATATAACTTAATCTTTCGAGTATTCACCTTTCGATATAATAAAACCTTACAGAATAGCACTCCTGACATTCCTGACTTTTAAATGTCGTATTTTTTCACTGACAAAAGCGGACATTATCGCGTGCAGAATCATGTAACTGGCTGTTCGTGGCCTAATGACCCAACGATTGAAGCGTATGTTGTATTATAACGTTTATTCTAACGCTAACGAATACATATAATTATATCAATATCTTCGCAAATAAGTACCTATTGGAACTTGTATTTAAATAATTTTTGGGTCTGCTTTGTATAATTGACGGTGGCTAAAACTCTACCAAACAGCTCGAAAATGTAAATGACACAGGTAGTTACATTATTGGAATTCGTAAGTATATAAAATTATAAACGATGATCTTTGGATGATTGGATGCGTTTTATACTACTTGTTACATAATTTGACCAATTTATTGCTTACCGATGCTTTACAGTAATTCATATATGTTGCCTTACTGATTTTCAAACACTTTACATATACCTCCTTAAGTTATTTAGACTAAGGTTGTCTAATACGTTGAGTTTTTAAAAAATAATGATTTTCCGAAAAATATGTCATCAAGCTCACTTTACTTTATCAACAAAATCACCAAATCGCAGTTTCGATTTCTGCTAAACAAACCTACTATCAGAACTCAGTTTTATTATACATATATACAATAGAGACAAATGTAAACAATTATATCATTTACATATATGTACAAAAAGGCACACATAAAAATATTTACAATTCCAAGCATTAACCGCAAAGGAAGCGAAGGGAAGTCGAGATATAAATCCTCAGTGTTTTACGATGACCGCAAGTACTAAGTGATTATTTCCTGTCCAGAGTAAATAATCATGATATGAGATATCGTATGATGTATTGCACAACAATAAAATATAGGAAACCCACCACGTACACCTTATTGATCAAGGAATAGTTGACACTGGAAATTTGTCACTGTACGCATTACATTACGCGGTACATTATTTTGTGCTGTGAAAATATGGTGCCGTATAAAGCCATAACTAAGTGATAAAGACTTTTTCCTGCCACGCATTTAAGCTTTTATGTATATCCCACCCGCACATCTTACTGTGTCACATTACTTTCCTGTCACGCGTGCGACACGTACATGGTTCGATGCACCCCAAGACACTGCCGTGAAAGGATAATCCTACACAAGATTTAACACATGCTACGCATGCTACCTAAGAATTGTTAAGTTTGAAGAAAATCGTCTGGTACAGTCTCAACTCCTTCATACTAGTTTTTCTGCTCTAAGGTATTTGACATATTATATTAAAATTTGTAGGGCAATAAAATAAATTTACTGGTAGCAGATAGCAATGCAATCCTGATCGACTTTAAAAACTCTGGTTTATTTGGATTCACTTAACTATAAAGATATTTTCCAATATCAAACTTTACTTTAGCAATCCAGGTTTCTAGCGTGAAGTAGTTCTTGCGTTTCGTTGGAAACGTGTGGTTGCCGGCTCACTTATACATGCATATATGAGGCAGCCATCTCAGTTCCCGGGAGTAGCAACGCATTTGTGATCGACTTCAGAGTTCAGATAGAACCATTGTTCTATACGAAGTTGCTTACAGATGTCCATGGGCAGCAGTAACCACTTACCATCAGGTAGACGGCACGCTCGTTTGCTTCTTTAATCTGATAAAACTCATTTCAAACTCATTTTAATTTATACCACGTCCTGTAAATAAGCTCCGGTATAATACGAATGATCTAACGTTTCTATCATACTATTTTATATGATTATTACGCAGACTCGCTAATAAGATATTGGCACATATATGCAGTAACCATACAGTTAGCGTGTGGAAACGAAATTCGTGACTCCGTCTTCCGTTTCTTCTGAGGAGCCAATTAAACGAGAGGTTTAGCCTCTACGAAATAAAATAAATAAGCCCTTTCTAGTTTCCATACTCATAGACTCAGACTAGGATTCCTTGTGTCGTGAGTGTTATTGAGTAAGCTGTGGATCAAATCCAAAGGCGAGATTTTCACTTATGTAGATATGTACTCGTATAATATCAAAATTACGAAATAATTTCTTGCTGATATAAACTTTGTCTTGAAATTAATTTTTCACCTAAAACTTCCATGGAAACAAATGGATTAGTGATTTGAATTTTAACTAAAGATAAACATACAATTGACAGACATTATATTCTCTAAACTACATTTATATCATTAACTTAGTAAAGTTAATGATATAAATGCAGTTTAGAGAAATTAAGTATAATTAGCTAGCAAAACATCCAGATAAAGCAGAAAATTCATTAAAAACGAAATATAACACGGTTCGAGTAAAGTTCAAAGTTATAACAATTCTTTGCCTTAACCACTTAATCGCAAACACGGATCCGTAAATCTTGCAAGTTTTCACCAAACACGTGAAAGAGCAGTTAAACTTTTTCGTGAATGGCGTGTCGGCCGTTTAATGACGTCATAAAAACAAATGACACTCAGCAAATTGTGGAAACTTGTCGTAAATTCACGATGACCACTCCATATTTCGTTGGCCAATCGCTGGTCAATAGGGTTGTCGAAAGCTCAAAATATGATGTTTGGCGGCTTTGGTTAAACTTCTAAAAGAATTTAATGAGTAATGAGACGTAAAATTAATGGTATCTAATCGCTAAGGTTATATAGAGATTCCAGTAGATCTAAGTACAGTTTTTTATGACTGAATATAATAACTTTTAACACATTAAAATGAATAATTTAATAAACTTAATAATAATGGCAGAATAATATTTAAGTAAAGTCATAACTGAAGTATTATAGTATATCAAATGTTGCGTAAGACATTTTTATACTTTAAAAAAATATGAAAGATTTATTGTAAATCCTTTCTCCACGGAAACAAAATTTATGCTAAATGTTTGTCATTGAACCTATACCTACTTAATTATAACCTATACCATCCATAGGTACGATTAGGGACGATCATTTACCCTTATATATCAAAAATCACAAATTCAAGAGATATGTCATTACTCATTAAGAAAGAATTACACGTATAATTGTTTTATAAGTAGGTATCATACCTATCAATATTTTATTGCCTATTATTTCGAATAAAAGATTTATAGACAACCCTATTAGACCTGTGTCAGAAGAAAGTTCGTTAGTTTAATGTCTTCGTTAGCAGATGAGTGATAAATCATAATGTAGCAAAGTCGTTTTGTTTAAATACATTCATTCGTTAGAATTAAAGAATTTTCCGAGTAATTGGTTTCATTAAAATTAGTTTTATAATAAAACAAAAGTGAATATTTCATCTCAATGGATCACATAATAATTGTATAATTATGTGATCCATTCTAATATTAATTTTATGAGGATTAAAGTCAGGCCGTATTTGTGAAATTTCGGGATTTTTTATTCCTTTTGTATATAACAATCCAATTTTTATGGAATTGTGAAAATAAGAAAATAAGTAAGAAAGTAGAAAAATGTACGAGATTCCAAGACAAAAACAAACAAAAGCTAATTTTTTGTAAACTTTATAAATGTTATCTTTACAACAATAAACTCATAAGGTAAAGTGAAGAACGTAAATTATACAAAAATAACTACTGGCGTCAAGAATAACCAATATCTTGTAATTTTAATAATTAAATAGGCTAATTACTTAAATAAAAAATAAAATAAATGTATATCATATATTAATTTTCTTATTATTATTATTTTATCATTATACTATGTAACAGTGAAGGTATTTTACAAATGAACATTGTAAAGAGATAAAATAAAAATAAATAAATCATTTTACCTGGTTTAGTGCCGCATTTGGCGTAAGCTATTCGAAACGAGAAATACGTTTGACCCGTGGATGGCGGCACGTACACACATCGCGGGTCCCCGTGTTGCCCTGTGAACAAGTAAAAGGAATTTAAAAAATATATATGTGGGGAAGAAAGGTCCTAGAGTGGCGACCACGCCTAGGCAAAAGGAGCACAGGTCACCCCCGACCAGGTGGACCGATGGCCTAAAGAATATAGCGGTAAACCGTTGGATTCAGAAGGCACAGGACCGATTGGAGTGGCGCCGTTTAGGGTAAGCCTACGTCCAGCAATGGACCTTGAAACCTTGATAATACCATAATCACATTTTTTTAAATGTAATGGTAGGAATGAGATAAGTCAGGCTGGCAACATACATGCGAATGACAGCGGGTAGTAGCTAAGTGATGCGAGTGCGCTGTTCTGTTTTCTATCGAAATAAAAGATTTTGTTCATCACCAAGACTGTTCATTGATCGATCCCACATATATATATTTCCTAGATATATGGAATCACTTAAAGATTTACATTTTTTATACTACTACCGATGCGGAATCCAGTCTCAACTGAGAATATCCATCAAAAAACTCAGGACCTGGTCTTCGTTTCTATATTACTGCGATAATCAGTTCTATTCTTACAACAAATAATACAATCCTAGTCCCAGTAACGAAAAATAAAATAATCGAAACTAAAACTCTTCGTAATAAGCGACGAAAAACTTGCAACTTAAAGTCGTTCTCTTTAGCCTAAATGATTGTCCCCTCTGATGCACGGAATGCAAGATAGCCATTGATGGTCACCCATTTAACTTCTAACCTCGACTGACGATGCTTAATTTTGTAGATTAGCTTAGTGATTATAATTAATACCGCTATTCAAAATCAAGTTTAATTAATTAAATTAACGATCGTGTTTTAATTGTTCCCACATTCAATAAAGAGTCATCATGCTAAGCTTAATTAAATATATAATTATCTTTATTCATTCAATAACATAATGTCATTGGATATAATTTTTTAAAAGACTGCAATCAACAAACTAACTTAGCAGATAAAGTCGGCGTTTCACAAAGTATAAAATGGCATATCGAATGTCAGCTCATTCAGCTAAATAGTTACTGAGTTATTCCAACTGCAGGCAGACAGTTGACAGACAGACTAAGTACCTCTTAAGAGCTTGAGTTATGGCGAAGATAAACTTAACGAATGAATAAATGCTTTGATAGGTGAACTATTGTTATAACAACAATGTTACCACGCGCTGTATGTTGTGACAATAATTTCACGAACTTATTAATAACTACCTGTGCCACGCAGTTCCACTCGCGTTTATAAGAGACCAATCTATGAAAAAACTAACAAATATAGCGCTATGTTATATAGCCTAAAGCTTTCGTCGATAAACTGACTATTCAACACAAAAATATTTTTTCAATTCTACTCAGTAGTTCCTGAGATTAGCTCGTTCAACCAAAGAAACTCTACTGCTTTATAATATTAGTATAGATTTGGTAGATTTTGAAGTTATTTTTCTTTTGACAAAGTGATAATTATTTTCGTGAATAGGACTTCTACCACTATAAAGTTGGCTAGTAAATGTCACAAACTTTGCAAAAAAGGCAGGAAAGGTAAAATTTCAAGTGTGTTAAAAATCCTAATGGCAGTTAAATTATTAAATGAATTAATGTAGATTCATTTAATTATCGTTATTCATAGGTTAATCTTAGTTTCTTTATGCATTCCTTTAATACACATTTACTAACTAAAAGTGCGCTCTCTAAATAAGATTAGTAGTAGTATTTAATTTTTGAATATTTTAATGCGTTTTTTAAATAATTATTGAGAAATGTCAACATTTTGTTATATCTAAGTTCGCAACATTGCATGTGAAACACAATCTCTTATATTTATACTTCATCCAATTAATTTATTATATTCAGCTATTCTTAAAGCAATGCGATAAATAAGAAATAAAATCACTAATTCCTTATAATCGATCTCCCGTGTTTTAATATTAACTTGGTTTGAGAAAGTAGTTAAATTTAACTGAATACGACTTGACCGCGATATATTATTGCATACTTAAAACTGCTAGGAATATAATATTTGTTTAACTAAGATAAATATAAAGATGTTGTATTTGTCAGCGAATACATGTTGAGAATATCTAGATGCTAAGCGCCAACTTTCTTTTAATCAAATAATCTGTCTCTTACTATTCTGTAAGGTCTCCTAGTTTCTACAGTAGTTAGTATACATCAAGACGGTAAGCGGAAAATTGTTTGGCCCCAAAACGTACCCAAAGCGACAACCCAAAACGGAACCTAAGAATTACTAACACTTCGGTGTCCGTCATCCCCTCTGTCCGTCCGATCGTCTGTCTATTACTAGGCATGTATCTGCCGTGATAGACCCTTGGAATTTTCCTCAATGATTTATTTTTGTTGCCGCTATACAATAACAATTACTAAAAACAAAATAAAATAAATATTTAAAAAGCGCTCCCATACTAAAACTGTTTTATTGATAATGGTGCGGAACCCTTCGTGCGCGATACCGGTTCACACTTGGCCAGTTTTTTATAAACAATAAACATATAATTAACCGAGAAAAACGAGTGAAATGCAGTCTCCAAGACTTAGAAAGCAAATATATTTTCACGTAATTACCGTCGAGCTAATTGTCAATTAGTGCCCTCTAAACACACGTAGCGCGAAACTAGGCAAATTGTTTCTTACTTAATCGTGTAGTACATTGTTACTCCAGGAATACTTGAATTTTTAAACTTGAATCTATTTTATTATATTTTATTTTATTTTGCTTTTGTTATATGTTTAAAATGATATAGCTGTTCCCTCTTTTGTAGCTAATAAATCTAAAAAAGTCAAATCAAAAATGTTTTTATTTTTTCTCCACACAAATTCCAATATTTTATTCCAAGTAACATAAAAAAAAAATACTTATCAACTTAGCTATTGTAATATGGGACATGCAAGGAGAGCTGGCGTGAAACTAAGCAGGAGACTGTATTTTAGGCACGACAGGATCCCTCTTCTCTTCTCCAGAAATTTCTTATAGAACATAGGTCGTAAGTATGTAAACCAGTAAAAACTGGTGTATTGATGAGCGCATATCGATCTTTTGAGAAGATTGTAAAATATCTGATACAAATTACATATCACAATGCAATGTCATCACGAGTTGTGGATAATTGGATATACATTAAAATGTATACACAAACACCCAGTATTTGTGTATCCTCTAAATTATCTTTTTGCAAAAATATGTAAAACATATTTACCTACGTTCACTGAGACTTTTCTTACATATCCGATTCATCTTAATTAAATGTATTTTATTTACTTCTAAAGACGGAACCGATACGACTCTTATTTTAATTAAAATTCTTACACCCTATAAACCTTCAATAGCTAACCACATTTACGACTTTCAGTAGTATATGTATTTATAATAAAATACAACTACTTACTTGTCTATAAAACGCTTTATGATTATAAACATACATTACAATAAATACCAAATGATAATAGCTTCTTTCGCAATTAATTATATTTGATGCATAGTAGGTATATTTTAACCTAAATATTACAATTTTATGGAGGTAGAACATTCCGTTGTTTATCTTCGGTGGCCAGACTGGTACACCCATTTCTGTGTATTAACAGTAATATCATAGGTTTTATATATGTATAAAGGTTTTCATAAAATTCTGTCAATTTTTAAGAATAGTTGTTTATACAAATTATTTCGCAGCCCTTTAAAAGCAAAATAATTAAAAACGTCGATAATTTTCGTAAAAGCGCACTTACTGTGATAGTTATTCAATTGCTCTACAATTCCAACATACGACTAAATGAAATTGTACCCTATTTACTGGACATAACGATCACACAAGATACCTTTTAAATTGTCAGCTAACCACACACGCTACAGCTGCTCTCTTATTACCGCCCAATCGTATCAGAACCTTATTGTCTTAAGAATACAGAACTTACGAGGTGTCTTCATGAAATGCAACACACACCTCGCTGCAATCAGAGCGCCACTAATTGTTGCTTCTAATTGCGTTTCACTTGCAATGATGACGGATGCAAAATGAATTATTAATACTGCGCTCTACTTGTACCACTGAAAAGATGTTAAAATACAGTTTTTGAATAGAAGAGCCGGTAGAGCGGTCACCTTATTGGTTTGATAGGTTTTTTCTTTTATGAGATAGAACCCCTCCTGAAAAGTAAGACCATCTACGTCCTTGGTATTTTTTTACAATATTGAAGTGCATGAGCATGCTACCACCTGATGGTAAGTGGTCAGTACCACCATAGACATATATGTATAGTTCATAGACATTTGCAATCATATAGACTAGGGGTTCTATCTAAAGTCAATCAGATATGCGTTGCTACTCGAGGAGTAAGATGGTTGCCTCATAAATATGCGAGCCGGCAACCACACTCTTCGACAGAAACGCAAAAACTACTTCAGGCTAGAAATAGGTGTGACGGTGTAGCTCTCAATGCTATATAATATCTAATATGCTACTAGAATCGTATACCTAAATGAAAAATAGTAAATAAAGTTAAATGCAGTGAAAGCTCGTAAAAAATTAATACTTAACATCGTTTCTCATTTGATGTTTCTTTCTTTACAGAAATAGAATATTACTTATGATAAAATTATGCATCGAATTTTAGAAAATAGTAATTTATTCAATATTTATAAAGATTGAGAAGGTACCCAATCGCCGTATGCTAATTAGTGCATTTTTAATAACTTCGAGAGTTTGGTTTATTATGAAAGATTCTATTAAGGTTTGTTTAATTTTCGGTTTACGATAAATAATTCAAATTTTCGTTGCAGTGTTTCGTATTAACCATTTTATATTTAACTAGCTATGCCATGCGGTTTCACCCGTGTTTAAAAATGATTATTTGACATACTTATAACTGTACCTTCTTAATTTTAAGAAAATGACATTTTTTCAAAGGAAAATTCGCGTTTTCGATGGTGGTTCTGTGTGCGTGGAGCGCGCGCGTATTACGGGTTTAATTTTTTTGCATGGAACCCTACTTTTTTCCCAAAACAATAGTAGCCCAAGTTGGGTCTTATAGCTTACGCTTTCATCTTTGAAAATCCCGTCAAGATCAGACCTGCGGTTTCAGGAATTATATAGATAGACAAAAAAAAATTACAAAAAAAAATAGTTTTTTGTTATATTTAACGTATTTATTATCATATGCATTTTGTCCAATGTCTATTATTTGGATATTTCGACCCTCGTGATACAGTGGTCATCTTGAGATCTACTCAAGATGACCACTGTATCACAAGACCTGTGTGCCAGTCATGCAGAGGATTCGGGATTCAAACGCGTGAAAGCTATTGATCTATAAAATAATATCTTTTACTCATTGACTTCCATAGAATATTCAAAGTAAAGTAATAAATAAATAAAATTGAAATATACTTTACAATCATTAACTTATTTCGTATAGTTCTGCCAGTTATGTAAATCGTAACTGATTTACAAAGATAAGGAAGTACTCGCGCTAGCGAAAGTTGAATGTATGATTTGGCTTATACCTACATACCTACATACCTGCAGGGGACAAGTTTAACCGTGAGTCACATTAGATATTTTCAAAGGCCTTCTGACTTCTAAAATGCAACACGGGTTGGCCAGTGATACTTGCCATATTTCACATTTTTTATTATTATGTGAAAAACTAAGCACCTGTCCTCCCTAAATTGATACATTTCCCAAATCAAATATTTTTTTTATATTATCGCGCTTTTGGAAAAATCTATTTTTGTAATAATAAGTATAACTTTAACTTTATAAATATTATACAACAAATAACTTTTAGTAGTCATCTAGTCTTTTTCCATAATATTAAAGTAGCAAACAAGCATGCAATCCACCTGATGGTAAGTGGCCACTACCGCCCATGGACATCTGTAATAAACCTCAGATAAGATCTTAGTTAGTCCTCACTCAGTCTTATGGCCACAAATCCGTTGCTACTCCTGATGATCAAGTTGGAATGACTCGGATAAGTATGTCTCCCTTAACACGCCCTTCAGGAAAAAACAATACAGCACTTAACACTTCTATTATTAAACTGTAATAGCTGTGGCATTAATGAGTATATCTCTAACGAGGATTTTAGTCTATACTAATATAAAGCTATATATAGTTTGTTTGGTTGAACACGCTAATCTCAGGAACTAGGTTCGAATTAAAAAAATATTTTTGTGTTGAATAGTGTGACATTAAATTGTTTATTTTTTACAAGCTGTAATCCGTTACAGATAATAAACCTAGATAAGTCAAATGGTAGTATCGTTTTTAAACACTAAAAGGATTCGTATATTTTATTCAGGTCTTTTAATTAGTTATTAAATGTATTTAAGTAAAAATATTTTTATTGAGAAATTCGATAATAATAATTTTTTTTCTATTGCCACTTAATTCATGCTCAGATTCGTACTTTCAAGTAAAAAATAATAAGTCAGTACCGATTTATATGTCGATTAATTTGGAAACGTAAATTCACAAATACTTAATATTGAATTTCTCTTTTTGTAGATTGCGGATTAATCTGGTACTTTGTATTTAAAAACGGAAAATTATGGTCATAATTCTAAACCATAATTGTACTTGTTTCATCTCTAGCCCAAAAGTCCCAGTCCCATTAATCGAGGAAGGCTTTAGGCTATAAAACATCACACTATGTTTGTTTGTTTTTTAGTTGATTGTTCTCTAATAAACGCGGGAAAACTGCGTAGCACACCGAGTCACCAAATATTATTCCATCATAATATCTTCAATAGTTACCTTTAGACGAAACGATTCCCTCAAAAGGGTGTGAGAAGGTGAGATGGACGTCCATGTGATCTTTCCCACACATCACTTCCAGGGATTGAATGACAGGCATACCCTCCGGCCGCTCCATCGGCCATAGCTCGCCGGCCCGGACTTTTGTCTGAAATTAATGAACTTTCATTATCGTCTTTTAAAATAAGCAAAAATATTATTTTATAGTGTCCTGTGATAGTTTAGTGGCTCGTGGGTGGTGGGAGCTTTTTTAATTTATGTGCGTTTCAAGAGTGAAATATTATAATTACCTATTATTCTTTAACGGTAATGAAAAATACATTAAACTCTGCTCATTCTAGGAGAACAAAAAATATTTTCGAACAATAGGACATTACTGCCTTATTGACTGTTGATGGAAACTAACTAAACAACTTAACTACGTATTTTCGAATGATCGGATTTTTCTAGTATTTAAACCCTAATCCTCTAATATTAAAAAGCGTTATGAAAAACCACTGGGCTACTGCTTTATATGCGCCACAAGCACAACCTATATCTACCCTATAGGTAGAATAAAATCTAGTGAACTCTTTGTAGTACATTTATAATATTTATTTATTTATTTGTTTATTGCACCTCAATAAAGAACAAGTTACAATAGGGAAAACTTAATGCCTTATGGCACTCCCTACCAGTCAACCCTGGGTGGCAGAAAAATTTGAGGCAGGTGTTCATTATAAGTAAAGATAATTATATAAATAAAACTAAAATAACTAAAATTTAAATTTCTACACACAATAATAAAACAAGACTAAGCTAAATTAAGTTAACTATGCATAAATATATCTATGTACATACGTATAATACATAAATAAATATGTAAATATATACCTAAAATATATAAAATGAAAGTAAAGTAAATTAAGAAAAAATAGAGGTGATCAGGTAATGCTCTTGGACAAGCTTTTTAAACGCGACCTTACTGGATGCTTTTCTAATATCAGCGGGCAGGGCCTTCCAAAGCAGTACATTAACTGTTATAGCTTCAAATTGTTTACTCAAGTTAATTTACCAGTTATTCTTTGAAAACTGTTTGCTATTCCATGATTGTATTTGCACTGTATTTCTCAGAACCCTGTCATTATACGTGGTTGTTCGAAAAACACGCATCACTAACTTGAAACGCTTGATTTCATAATTACCTC